>CM050421.1:31177019-31372575 GCA_027564155.1 Gymnocypris eckloni scoliostomus
TGCTACTGTGCATGTACAAAAACAATGCATTACCATGTATAATATTAATAATAATAAATAAATGCTGTGGTTAAAAAAACTGTAATAATAAAACAAAATAATGACTATAATAACAGTATTACAATATTGTATGCCTCAGTAGCACTAAATGTTCATCTTCATCATCCAGCTTAAGAGCAAGCACACATTATTCATACAGAGTGGGTTGTGGCACTTGCATGTCATACAAGAGTGAGTGTCTATGAGCCATTCCTGCATTTAGACAGACAGAGTTGAGAAACTAAGACAAAACATCTCAATGGCACAGTACATGGACAAACATTACATAGAGCTGTGATATGGTCTCTGTGATGGTATGGCTGCCCGTCTCGCTCCCAGTTACCCTATTCCAACCCCGCTAGCAACTAACGTCCTTTCAACAATAAAACGATTTACCTCGACAGCTTTTCTTGGCATTAATATAACACTCAGCTGGACACGAGGAGAGGTTATTTTGCTTGGTGCTAAAACAGTGAAGGTGAACATGCTGTACGGAGGAGCTGCAGTGGAGATGTAGATTAAAAATGCAGGCAGATTTACAGCATACAACACTGCGACAAATCAGTCAATGCTGATTTAAAAAAAAAAAATTTTAGTCTCCAATTACAGTTTTAATATGTAGAGACAACTACGAGAAAGCTGATTGCAAGCTGGTTTCACAGAAATTGGAAGAGGAAGTTCACTGTAAAATTTAGAACATAGGATATTAGAAGTAACTATACCAAAACATTTTTACTGCACAATTTAGCGACACAATTTAGCACACGTGTTGCAAAATGATTATTCATAATAATAAGTCATAGCTCATGAATATGAACTAATTTGTACTGATTCATAATTTGCTTGGCTCAGAAAGTCATGTGACCTAATTAGTATTCATGAGCTGGGCCTTCACTATAGTGGAATTGTGTGAATTTGCAAATAGTTGCTATCTGAATTAATCTGTAATGTACATACGCACTTCGTCATCGTGTTTTGCATTGACTTGCATGCTATCGTTGTTAAGTTTGGAGTCAGTAAGACCAAGTTCTTACCTCACCATAGCTCCATTTATTTGACCAAAAATTCAGAAAAATAGTAATTTTGTAAAAAAAGGATGACTATTTAAAAAATATTTTTCTTTTTAATCGAATTTATTCCTGTGATGCCAAATCTGAGTTTTCAGCAGCTATTACTCATTACTTTCAGAAATCATTCTAATATGCCGATTTGCTGCTCAAGAAACATTTCTTATTATTAATGTTGAAAATGTTGTGATGCTTAATGTATTTGTGGAAACAGTGAAACATTTTCAAGGATTCTGAAATGAACATGAATTCATTTGAAATGGTAATCTCTTGTTACATTGTCAATATCTTTACAGTCAGTTTTGATCAATTTAATGCATCCTTGCTGAATAAAAAAAACACGAAAATCCTTAAATCCAGCCCCACAACTCAGTTTTCACTTTCTCATACTTCTGGTTTCTCACATGGCTTCAAATAGGCCTAAATCAATGTGAATGTGCAGCCGTAGCCGATGATGACAATAAACTGTGCATTTCTACACAAGAAAGGTGCAAAATAAGATCTCTTCCATTAAAAATAATAAATAAATAAATACACAAAAATAAACTACGCTGTTTAGACCAGGAGCAGCTTCAGCTGATGGACTTCTCATTCTATTTATGACAGGCTGCAGCTACTCCATCCACTTTATTTTACCTGATGACCTAAAATAAAGATTTTATTTACAAAAATCTTGTGCATCACTTCATTACCATGCATTTTAGTCCTTTTATATTCAAATAACTTTGTAATATCAAAGCCAGCTTGTAATGTGTCTGGCCTCAAAAGAACTGCTACCTGCCTGATCTGCATTGAGTTAACTGCACACTACACTAAATGGGCACAGTGGTGTGGCAGGTATGAAGCCGAGATGTTTTCTCAATTCCAAAAAGGTCTTCAACATGCCTGTCCATCCACTAAATATAATTCAAATTCACAACCGACAGAGTGTAGAGTTACAAGCCCAGTTGGCATCAAGCGTAGAGTAAGGCACAGGACATTGTGTACAGTTCTGACCTTTTGCACCACGTTCTCCTTCTGCATCTGACTCTGTCTCAGTTTCTTCAGGAGCACCAGCTTGGCCTCCTCCAGCCTGAGCTCCTCTCGGAGAGCTTTGATCATCTGCTGCCGCTCGTCGTCAGTCTTCCCCTGCAGAACAAACACACACAAGAGATCAGCAATTAGGTTCACTAAACTCATTCTAAGGGTTTAATGGTGGATAACCAACGATATATCTGATTCCTCCATGGGATACTGCACCTTAAACATCTCAAGGTTGGCCTGATGCGGTCTCTCCTCAGGGCGAGGCGTGCTCCGGGGGCTAGATGCCTCATTGTCTGACAAAATGATAACATCGGGTGATGGAGTGCGTCGCTCTCGAACTATATCGCTATAAAGAGCAAAAATAGTGGGATTTTTAGGGTCACCGTAAATAGTCATTTTTAAGTGTCCAGATGGAAAAAAACAATGCCTAGCAACATCTGCAGGATACAATCATTAAAAATTATTTAATTTAACACCACATACTCTACTTCCCAGAATATCGGTTGTTTTATAATCTGAAATGTGCTACAATTTACATTCCTAAGCGACTTGCATAACACAATTAACTTCAAGCAAGCAAAATGATTGAGCCCAAGGTATGTGAGTCAAAGTTTATTTATAGAACTCATTTTCCTCACACTAGTAGATTCAGGTTTACTTTAGTAATGGCAGTTATTGTAAATTTTGTTTACAATGAATGACACAAAAATGTATGTTTGTTTTATACTTGTAACATTATATTTTATGTTCTGAACATGGTTATTATAGGTCAACTAAAACTGAAACTAAAATTAAAACAATTTTAAAATAATTTTGTTACTGGAAATAAAATAAATGTTTACTGAAATAAAATATATATATATTTTTTAAATATACACATTTTAGCTACTAAGACATATTTCAATTTAGTTTAACGTGACGATAAAATCTTATAGAAATATATATTTATATAAAAAGTTATTTTATGTAAATATAGAAATCCGAGAAAACAAAACATGCAAAAAAAGAGAAAACACAATGATCAAATCTTGAAAAATAAAAATCAAATGCAAAAATAAATTTTTTTGGGAACTTATTCAAAACATTAACAAAAACAACAATACTTGAAAAATACTAAAATAGTACTTAATAACATTACATGTAAAGGATTTGTGTAAACATTGCATTTTTTGACCGGTACTTCTGAACGTAATAAAACCTAACTTACACATAGATGCAGTGATGCAGATTTTTCATTCAACAATGCAATTTTCACCCGGCTTATCGTCATGTGCAATTTATTTTCCAGAAAATACGGTACTCATTTCAATAAACAGATTCAATAAACAGAACGCTCTCCAAAACCTCACCTCCTTCTGGCACTCATGTCCACTGGCTCATCCACCATATTTTCCTTCCCATTCTTACTTGGACCTCCATGGCCCCCGACTCTCAAACTTCCATTCATTTTCTCCTCGTAGGCCACAGCTCCCATCAGCCCCTGGCTGCCCCCGGGGCCTTTGCCCTCCGCCATGGCTGCCGCAACCGCCGCCCCCTCCAAAGCGGCCAGATCCTTGCGTTTGAGGAGGGCAAGCATTTTAAGCCTCTCCATGGCCTCGTGACCCTCCATCTTCAGGCGCTTGGCCAGTGCCTCGTCCCGCTCATCTTGTGCCTCCAGACCCCGCTTCAGCAGGTTCAGCCTTAACGCCTCCTCAGACATCCGCTCCATCCTGTCAGCAACACAGAGAGAGAACAAATGCTTTTAATCACCCATAGTAGCCAAGCGGGTGCAAAGTTGGATAAAATGCAAATAAATAAAATACAAATAATAATAAAATTTTAAACAACAACTCGTGATAAATATTAATAAAAAGTTAACTTTTAAACAAAAATAAAGGCATGGTGTTCAAGAGCACATTCATTTTCACAGCCGTATCAAAAGATTTTACTGGTACTGGTATCTAATAATACAATTTTGGTATCTCTACAGCCCTAATCTGTAGGAATCAGTACAAATTCCCCTGCTTGAGACCAATGCAAATTACTTAATTATTCTTTTACAGCGAAAGAGCTGAGAGCAAGTGAGAGAGAGTGAGAGAGATCTACTATGACTCCTCACGCCCACAGACTTAACAGAGCCATTAGTCTGCCTCGTGCTGAGGCTATGGACTACAGTCCTCGAGAACTAAGGCCTCTCAAGGCTTAATTGATAAATTACATGATCATTACATACAAATCAGTGTAACTTTCATGGTTTGACTGAGTAAATTTGCTTGGGCTGCTAGTAGAGAGGGTCTCCCTACCTCACATTCAGCGCCTGTTACGACAAGAGTGATTTCTGAGTGCAGACACGCAGCTGAACAGAGCTTCCCAAAACTCCCACTGACAACGTCACAAAGCGGTCACTGAGGGGGGACCCACTTTCCCCACTTGTGGGATCGTATTTCTGCCACCAGATTATGGTGACTGAAGATACAAGTCTTACTCAAGAACTATAATTAGAGGATTTTTCTCTCTGATGAAGTGGAGTTTCACACATGGATCAACAGCAATGCTTTCAGCTGAAAAAAAAAAAAATATATATATATATATATATATAATGTTAATGAATTTGGAGAATTCTATAAAAGCGACCAAGTGCCCAAGGTTAGTAATTTGCATAAAACACACCCATAACTTCTCCACACAAGAGAATGTTTGGCACAGACTTTCGTCATCGTCACTAAGCAAACTTACGAAGCTCTCCAAAGAAATACTCGTCTGAGATCGCAGAGCATGATATTTGAGCATATATGGAATATATGACGAAACCGCTGTACAAAATTATCTTAATACTTATTAGGTCACCAAAAGTATATGATTTTTGCGATCATATGGTAGTTGTTTCTGCAAATGATGAATAACTTGATAGTTCTTGATGATTCGAGATTTGTTTGTGAAAATGTTCGTATGCAGATTTCATGCACAAATTAATGAGCATGCATGATTAGTGAATGAGACCCACTAACCAAATCTAATTAACACTTCTCTGATGAAGCATTTTCACGGTTTCAAAATCTTATTTGCAGCACAATTGGTCTTCAGTGAACCCAAAAGTGCCCATGTCACACCTCTCTCTGGCTCCCAGTTGCAGCTCGCATCAAGTTCAATATACTGATGCTTTCATATAGAACAGCCACAGGCTTAGCGCCCTCCTACTTTCACTAACTGATTACAATCTACATCCCCTCCAGAAGCCTGAGATCTGCGAGTGAGCGACGCCTTGTGGTGCCATCACAGAGAGGCACAAAATCACTCTCCAGAACGTTTTCATTCACCGTTCCTGGCTGGTGGAATGAACTTCCCACCCCTATCCGGAACGCTGAATCCCTGACAATTTTCAAGCAACACCTGAAAACGAATCTCTTCCATCTAGACTTGACTTCTGCTTCTTCCAAAAAAAACAACAACAACTTTGCTCTATTTCCTTAACCTCTCCCTGTCTAGCTAGTTTTGCTCTGAACAATGCCTGAAATGTATGACAAGCACTTCATGTGTCTGTTTGCCTCTTTATAATGTATCGCTTATTGTATTCCTCAATTGTAAGCCACTTTGGATAAAAGCGTCTGCTAAATGACTAAATGTAAATGTTATTTCATTGACACAAAGTGAATGCAGCAAAATCTTAGTACATGGGAAAACAAGTCAGATAAAATTGTTCAGGTAAAACATTGAGAGAAGGCTCATTGCCCAAGAATTAGAATCACCTTAGTTTGACTGGTTTCATTTAGCACCCGAGAACACAACACCCAGAACATAGTACAGATTTCAATTTCCCCCAAAAAATTATCAGTAAAATTATTTACTGAAATTTTTTCCAGTTAAATTCCATTTTCAAAAATTCATGTTGGTGCCTCACTAATTGACCACCTCAGCTCCATTCATCAGCTCATGGTACGCTACCTCCTGCGCAATGGCTCTGTTGTCCGATCTAGTTTTGAAGCACAAAGAGTCTGCTTTGGGAGACAGAGCGAGAAAACTACAGTGTGGTAGATTGATAAAAAGCACAGTCTTTCTAAAAAGACAGAAATGCCTGTAAGCATTTCTTACAGAGTGTTGTCTCCTAAAATATATAATTTATGGTATGATGAGACACATCATGACCACAAACTCTGAAGTGCACAGGTAAAACTCCAAAACGATGCCCTATATAAAAAGGTGTAATATGCGCATTTGATTTTAACACACGGTTAACCCAATAAACAGTTTAAACCAGCGGTGACATTGGTTTATTGAAGCACAAGATGAGCCAATCACTGCTGCTGCATTCTTACAGTCAGCCATTAACTTCCTGTTCTCCCCTCCGGACAAAAGCACAACACACCACACGGGAGCCCAACAGCCAGTCTATAACATGACTGAATCGCTCTGCGTGTGCAAGTGTGTGATTGTGTGTGTTCCCATGCGAAGTGGACACATACACTGCAGGGTTATGCGTGCTCAAGTGCAGATTTGATTGTGTGTACACATAAGACTCTGCCGCACTCTGGAAATGTGTCACGTACTACAGATCTAAATGATCATGTGTGTGTTTGCTCGTCTTTATTAGTTAGGCACGCTTGGGCGGACCCTTCATGGCCAGAGGGCAGAGAGAGGCTCTCCCCTCCCACACACACACGGGGAGTGTCTGGACAGTGAATGTGCAGGACTCTATGCAGGCTATTGTTTGTGCTGGAACCTCTTTATCTGTCTGATGCATTTGTATTCTGCTCGTAGCTTCAGTCTAAAGGTAAAGCATTATCAGGTGCTGCCGCTTGCCCAGTATTAATTCTTTGGACCCCATGTATAGTGAGAGTAAACCTTTATATATACACACAGTAAAAAAGCAAGAGCTTGAGAATCAAAATCAAATAAAAATAGGAATCGAATTAAATTGAGAGCTTGTGAACTAAGAATCAAGTAGAAATAAGAATCTAACTAAATCAATTGCTTAGGAATTAGAATCAAATTAAAAAGGACATTAATAATGCAATGCTTGCAAATTAATCAAACCAAATTCATAATCAGAATTAAATGGAAAATATTAAGTTAAAGAGCTTGCAAACTAATCAATTCCATTCAAACGGAGACCTTGAATTAAAAATCAAAATCGGAATCTGACTATTAGAATTGAATCTAGCTGTATATCTAGCTGAAGTACATGTTATAATCATATTGCTGTATGTAAGGGCAGCTCCGTCAAGAATACATATAAATACAAGGATACAGCATACACACATGCCAAGTGAACAAATTGTTATAGTGTGAAGCAGACAAAATAAAAACAGAATCTATTCACTTTTGAAAGAAGAGCGCATCGTGAATACTCAGTTCATCTCTGACACCTCTGAGCTCCCCTCTCAGTTTGAGGTCATGCAGAATTCAAACATTTGCCCGAGGACTCCTTAACTTTGATTTCAGTGTATCTGCAAGCGAGGGATTGTGTATAATGTGATGTGCTGGAGCGAAGCTGGGATCAAAGGTGCGTGGACACTGGACACGCGTATCGGTCAGGAGAAAAGCAGCATGGTACCACCCTCCCGCATTAATAGACCACATAGATAGACAGCGAAGGAGAGTTTCTCATCCGTGTGTTGACAAATTATGCTCTTTGTGATGCGAACGTCACACAGGTCCTGATGCAAACACACACAATCAGCATATACGCTGCCTAAATGCTTTTGTTCGGTGCTAATTAATATTATTTAACATCCAGCTCCTGGAAAGCTCAGTCCTAATCATCCATTCCTATAAGATGTGACTGATCGCAGGCAGTACTGTCTATGGCAGGCATGGTGACCTTGCTTAGCCATAACGCTTTAGAAAGAAGACTTCAGAATTGTGTGTGTGAGCTTGTGGGCGAGATAAATCTGTATCCACTAACTGGACAAGTGACACCTCCACATTTCTGGTTGCTGTAATCCTATCTACCTCCATCACCAATGACAAAATCCTCATCGCAATTGTTACTTTCTGACTTCTCTGATGTAGAAAACGTTTTCATTAATTCTACGAATGGACTCTTATTGTTAAGTATTACCATTTAATTTAAACAGTCATGCTTAAATATGGCCATCTTTAAATATCTACACAAGGCCATACCAAATAAATGGTTTGTAAAATTACATACATTTGGATACTGTTTGTGTACTCGCACACTTTATTTGCTTCTATTTCAACACTTATCTAATAATTAAGAAAAAGTTAATCACACAAAAGCGCAAAAGCAAAAATTAGGGAAAAGTGCAGCGCTGTGTCTAGGAGAACTCTGAGGTATCTCTCTCTCTCACACACACACACACGACGCTTTGCGTTCAATTCAAGTGGCGTTCTAAAACAGTTTATTTGATCACCCAACAGACAGAAGTTTGATTCTAGAATCAACAATGTGGTATTAAACAATTTGAAGTTCGGTGTTTAAAAAAACAGCAAGTGGAAAGAGAAAGAGCGATCTATTACAGCTCTCTATATAAAGCATACAGACTTTATTTGAGCCACAGAAAGACAAACGTTTTGCTAAAAAATGCACAATACAAAATGTATAGCCAGAGTGAAGTCATTATGTACATTCACAATGATTTAGGACAAATATAATGTAATTTAATAGAAAACTATCTGAATGATGCTCTGTTCCGACGCAGGATTTTCTGTCGGCTGTATTTAAATGGCATTTAAAGTTTCCAGCTCAGTGCAGTGCGCAATGTCACATGTCAAAATAAACAACAACAAACAACAGTCAGTGATTTCCGCCTCTAGAGGCGGCTCTCGTATTGTATAATGCCAGCGGACCCTTCTCAGCCACTCCAGCAACGGACGCAAAACGGAAAACTATCGGCATGGATTTTTACCGATAACTTATAGTTACGGCAATCAACTATAGGTGCCGATTAATCGGCAAAACCGCTTAATCGGTCTACCACTACTTTCAGCAAATAATGACAGCAACAAGTAAAAAATACCAAAGGTAAAACATGAATTTTCCAACTATTTCCAAGTCTCCACGGCAAGATTATTTTAAATATATAAGGAATAACCAGCAGACGGTTATTATAAAATAAACAATGGTAAAAAAATAGGAGTGTCAACATGCTGCGCTGCGATGACGGCAAGAAGTTGGGATCAAACCTTAGAATACAATTAATTTGCATTAAAAAAAAAAAAATTGCACGTGATTTTTTTAATTCATTGCATGATTTAATCGCATTATAAGGTTTGACCCCAACTTCTTGCCCTCATAGCAGCGCGGAAGGTTATCGGTCATTGTGTGATGAGGGTACAGCGAACCAGTGTTGCCAACGTTGCAGCACAACAAGCGGACTATTTTGACAATTCAGTCGCGGTAAAAATTACAGAGCCATGGGTTGCGTTTTTTTTGGGCTACTTTTATAAATGTACCACGGCCGCCCAAAGTGTATGTAGACAAAACTGAAATTAGCTCCTTTTACTAATGTGTATTATACTTGGAATGTATACCTGGTTACTTAACGGAGAGGCAGTTGTAACAAACAACATGAGTTTTAGCCAGAGCATACATGTTAAGGCTTTTACACAGCAGAAATGAACATGACAACAGCCACAGATTAAATAAGATAAGAAACACACGATTACGATAGAATATGGTTTCTACTTGTATGTGATTTTCTTGAGATGAATGTGTACATCTGAAATGCTAATTTGTGAAACTATATAAAAAGCTATAAATAGCATATTTTAACAACCAAATTCCACATGTGATTGCAAAAGTTATTACAAACACTAGATGGTGGTTTGAAGTGAGTTCTGAGTAAAAGTGTATTATTAATCTCATAAATTGTTTTATGAAGCATGATGCTAATGTTAGTTCTAATGCAGCTACAGAACAAGTCCAATTCTTCTTCATTATGCATTTTGTCGTAATACTTCATCTAAGGTCGCAAGAAAATGTTTTGTTGAATTTTATTTAGAAATGCTTTTGATAATAGTTGGCTAAATGTATACTGGGATGTGGCTTGGTAAATGTTTTATTGTCCGTAAAAAGACTGATAATGGCTGAAATAAAAACAAAATAATCATTTTAAAAGAATAATAATGTGTCTTATAATTATGTCTCATACCTGGCGGAGGTGTGAAAGGTTCCGTTTTCTTAAACTACTTTGTCATGCATTTCTTTATTTCAACACATTTACAGGTAAATCCTAGTATTTTAAATTTGAGATTAATCATGGAGCAGAAGGGCAAAAGCTCGCTTGATCTTGATTTTCAGTATGTTTGTAATAAAATGTAACGAGATACATTTTATAATTGATTGACAACACTAGTCAAATATAAACCAGAATAACGCTCACTGAATATAATAAACATTCAAGTTTGGGGTTGGTACAATTGTTTTACATGTTTTTTTTATGCTCACCAAGGGTTCATTTAGTTGCTCAAAAATAAAGTTATGAAAAATTACAATTTTATTCAAGTGTATTAATGTGATGCCAAAGCTGAATTTTCAGCAGCTATTACTCCAGTCCTTGGTGTCACATGATCCTTCAGAAATCCTTCTGATACACTGAAAACGGCTGCACTGCTTAACATTTTTGTGGAAAATGTAATACTTTCTTTAAAGATTCTTTGAAAGTTTAACAGAACAACATTATAAATGTCATTTCTGTTACTTTTGATCAATTTAATGTATCCTTACTGAATAAAAGTATTATACCTGAGCTAAGTTTTTTAATTAATTTTTTGGCCAAATTACAAGTCGCTTGACAAACCTCAGCAAACAAAAAGCTAAAACTACGCCCGGTTGACCTTATAGTCACGTTCAGCTGTAGTTCCTATGAAACACGCAGTGCTGTAGTTATTCCTAAACCCAATTAAGCTCCCGAGACCCACAAGCGACTGTTCTTAAAATGCCTTATTGTAAGGACATCCCTAATTACAAATTAAATTGAGCAGTAATTGGTCCCCTGATGACTTCATCATCTCTCTATCATCCCATTATTTATCATGTCATCGTTTGCACTCATTCTTCTTCTGGCATAGTTTAATCATACATCCGCCATTGCATTGCAAAGTCTAATTTTCAAGATTGGCTTTACGAGCATGAAAACATCCGGTGATCTCTCTAACAAAACTGCAAAAAGTGCTACACTACAATTTTAAGAAGAGGCAGCATAAAGTCCTTTAATTTTACAACAACAACGACTGAAGTCCTGAAAAGCAAGCACATAAAATCCTGATATATAATGTCGTATCCTTACAACAAACCACCCACCTTGCACGAATGACTGTGTGAGGGGGGGGAAAAGGGGGAAGAGAGAGGGTAAAGAGCGAGCGAGAGGGGAAAAAAAAAGTGCGAGTGACTGTAGACAGTAGAAAGGAAGAGCGAGGGAGTGCGTGAGCAATAAACACACAAGCATACACATAACCAACAATGGCACCAGCCAACCAATCAGAAGGTCCGTTCGGTGCACGTCAGTCTGACCCAAACCCCCCTCCCCCCACCGTCCCCCTTTACATAATATAATGACTGTTTCAGTCAGCTGCTACAAAAACCAGACTCTCTTTACTTGGCCCACTCCTCCTTTATTCACCCCCTTTTGCATATCGACGCACCCCCCTCCCTCCTTCTCCTCACCAGAAACCTGCACACGCGCACTCCACGACAGACTCACTGCTTTGGGCACTACGCCAGCCAACGCAGCAGCAGCTCCGAGATGAAAAGAAAAAAGAGCAAGAAAAAGAAAAACAGATAGAGAGTGAAATGGTGTACGCGAGCACACCGCTGATGAGCCATATCACTTGACTCCGGATGAGATTATCTGGCGATCTCAACCAGCGACCCTCGTAACACCACAACTTTCAAATCTTAATTTTATCTAATCAACCGTTTGTCCCGGCATATAGTCCCACTGATCCCTTTCGGATGGTCCCGGGATAGTTACTCATGCAGTACTTCTAGGCAAGGTAGGGAAAGAGCCTAAAAACGAGGAACCATTTGTGCGTGTGTGTGGTTTGATGGGCCATACCGACACAAGACTCACTTTGTGCCCTTCAGACCCGCCATTCTAATACAGCTGTGCCACACACCACAAAGCAGAGCAAAAACTGACCCCTCCCTTCTCGCTCTCCACCCCTCCCCCCTTCCAAAAAAAGTATTCCTTTTTTTCCTCCCTGTGTTGTAAAAATAAACACACACGCTCACTTTCTGGGGGCCCCTTAAAGGTACGGACGACCACAAACTTCTTTTTGGTTCTTATTTTTTTTTTGTAAACAGATACATAACACACGTTTGGGATCTCAATCGGTTCAGGTGGGGAGCAGAGTTGGGGGTTAGGGCAGATGAAGGATGAAGAGGACAAGATATTGAGACGAAAAAATTAAAATGGAAGAAAAAAAAGACAGCAGCACTCTCCTGACACGCTACCCTGTCATAATGCCAACCCTTAATTCCCCTCTGCCCATCCCCCACCGGCACACCATTTTCTTTATGCACACGCCACTGTTGCCTGTCGATCAGATCACTGCAAGCACAAAAATGTCCTCCTCCTTCTGCCCCCACTGCAAACATCATCACACCCTGAAGCCCCCTGAACCAGTGCACCGCAAACACACGTGCAAAATCAAAGACCCTTGCCCCCCTACAAAAGAGAAGCGATTCAGGAACTGTATCAAAAAAAAAATGGCAGATAAAAGCAGTGATGATAATAATATGGCCGGTTGCAAGTGCACAATGGAATCCGCAGCTCATTTCACGCATGATCTGCATCATGACAATTCATTTGGCTGACGTAACCCGCTGCCCCACCTCCCAGACCAAAGTGCTGGTGGCATCGCCTCCCTCACCCAGAGAGGTATAAGGTGCCTTGTTTTAAACGGCATGCTGGGACTCCCCCAGGACCGGTCTGATATCGGAACGCTCAGATTCCTTCATGCAAGAGTAGCGATGTATCCTCCCCAAGTTTCATCCTAAGGCGCAGCACTTATCGTGAAAGAACAGGGGTTTGCATCCATCTTCACCCCCACCCCCCACCCTCGGAGCCTGGCCCATCTCCCAAATCTGCCTGTTCGCATGCAGCCCCTCTGATCACCCACCCGCTCAATTGGCTAGATTAAGCCTTTCCTGTTTGCAGCATCTGATGCGGAGCACGGAGACCTCAAAATGGCTGCTACACCATCACTAAAGGTGTGTGCGCCCACCCTGATGAATAAAAAAACAAGACTCATTGAGCAAGAGCAAGTCTGGCTGCTCGTTTTTCTTTCGGAAGTATCTGTTTGGATGGAATCGCAGTTCTTTGGGGTTTAAATGTAAGGAGAGTGATTTATAGTGAAGGGCAGGCGTTGACGCAATAACCTAGTTAAAGCTGGAGCGAGTGGGCTTGGCATAGGGTCATACAAGGTGAGAGCCATGAACGTTTGGGAAATGGCGGCAAAGGCTGATGTCTGAATGCAAACTTTACAGTAATGTTCTCAGATTTGGTTGGGGAATCATTTGGGTGACTTTTCAGGAGGATCTATTTTATTTTTAAGGAGTTAACAGTATGGATGTAATGGGAAGGTTCTGTTCACCCAAAACTGAAGTAAATGACTTGTAGTAAGTATGAAGATGTTTTTGTCCATAAAATGAGTCAATGTGGAGCAAAACAACACCAATGAGAAAAAGACCCCAATGAGAAAAAAAAACACCTTTCAAAATGTATTTTATGCTCTAAAGTCATAAAGGTTTGGAACAACATGAGGGTGAGTAAATGAAGACTAATTTTTGGGTGTACTGTCTTTTTAAGCAGACCTCGGTTGACTTTGGAGTAGAGGAGGATAAAAAGACATTTTCTGTTTATATTATTTGTGAAGAGGGGTTCGGATTTGACATTTATCATGTCAGAACTCTCGGTCCTGGATAAACACTTCATAAACCGAATAAACATTCTCCTTACTTTCAACGCAACAGACAGAGTGTGTAGGCGACAAGCAAAAAAATGCACCCATAACAAGAGTGGACTTAAATATTTAAGTTAATGTGCTAGAAAAAACCCTCTAAAATAAAGGCAAGGGATATGAGAATAACAAAAAAATGGCACCTTTAATCTTCTATTAATCACAATAAGATAACTAAGATGGGAAATGACAAACGAAGTGACCACACTTGCTGCCAAGCCTTTCAAATAAATACAAGCGATTTTAAAGACTATAGGCTAGAATACACTAAATAAGTTCTAAAATCTGAACAGATTTTTCCCCAGACTGCGTAAATGGTTACAGGAAAAAACTGGGCATTACACACTACTAGACTTTCAAGTTGTTCCGAACACGACAGACTCAAAAAAAAAAGTGTGTTGTTATGTGTGAGACAAATTAAAACAGTGGGTTTTAAAATCAGCTCAAAATCAGGTCTTGGTGAAATCTGTCAATTCTGACTGCTTAAAATCTGCAAATTGGCTCTCGGCAACTCAGATCAACAGAATGCAAATCGGGGGCAAAAAACTGGGCAAAAGTCATGTTAGTGTATTCCAGCTTAAATTTGGATAGTCTAGATTCCCACTTCCAAACTGCAGCACCCTTCTGGCATGTTGCAGAACGAAATGTCAACAAGGTGACGACCCTCCATTTGCCATTAGGAGGTTTATCTTCAGCTCCTCGGCAGCTGGCTGCCACTCCGTGAACTCTCTTTCACAAGCGACAAAGCACCAGCGAGAGTGTGACCTCCCCCAGGGCGCGTAAAGCAGAAATATGACTTGAACAGCAGACCCGGGCCTCATGATCTCATGCCGCAGCCATTTCTGCAGCCTGAATACAGTAGAGACGCAAAAGCAGGTGACAACACCTGTTTGGTCAAGACCTGCCTGATTTATTTCATTCGGCTGTCACTTTGGCTCTCGCTGCTTCTCGCTCTGGTATCCACCACCTGAGGAACCGAGAATAGGTTTAACTGGATAAAAACAGCTGAATAAGGTGGTGAGAAATGTGAAAAGATGAAAATGAACAAACACAGCACACCTGACCACAAAACATGCACTCTGGACCAGAGAGATGCTTTAGGGGCTAACTAGTTCACAACAGCTACTTGTCACCTTTCTGTTTTCAAATTAGTCTTCCGAATGAGTAAGACTTCTGATCAATATGGACTGGCAGAACACTTTGACTTAAACGTGTGAAAGATGTCAACAGAACAGCTCCCTAAACCCCTCAAGAACATGAATCAAAGGACTTTACAGAACACGGCCTTAGATTAGAGAAGCTTTTTTGACTTTCTGAAAGCTAGGCCACAGATTTATCAGGTACTCCTGGACAAAACTGATCATCTGCTTTTCCAAAATGCTATTTAGAACACATACTTATTAGCAAAATGGGTCAAGGCATCTGAAAAAAAGTAAAACATACAGTGATCCAGAATTTGATCACAATTCCGAGTTTTTTCTAGCCCAGATGTTCCTCTTGTGTCGCCATGAAAACAAAGCTCTGTTTGTTTAAGCATCCTGACCAGCACAACACAACATTGACTTAACCAAAGGCATGACTTTGTGGCAGGAATATCGGATTGTGAAAACCAACAGTAGATGGGGAAAATGTAGGAAAGCCCATTTAAAAACTTGTTACATTAACGCAGATGCACAAGTAAAGTGTATCTGGAGAACAGTAAACTGGTTCTGCAAAGGGAGTCAGATCTACTTTAAACTCTGCATATTCTCAAATATTCACTTGAGGTGACAAATGAGTGTGTGATACACAGTTTAACGCAATCCTATCAAAAACACTACAAATGTGACTGTTTTGGGCTAGGTGGTGCATACTCTTTCATTTTAGTTGGAGTTGCAGTTTTTAATCTCTGTGGTTCTGTATGCAGCAAGTCTGATAGACTGTAAGATCAACATTAGTTATTAGAACTGAAGCTCAGGGAAATTAAAGTACAACACCGCAATGTATTTAGAGGGCAGTATACTACGTACGTATACGAGTACCAGTGAGCATGTGAGAATTAGTATCTGCGCATCTCCAAAAAAAATCATAACCAATGAGAGTCCCAGACATGTATAGTTGAGCCGAATGCGGAGGAGCTTACACATTTAAGTATTTTCTAGAAGCTTTAATCCAAAGCGACTACTTCATTCAAGGTACACATTTACATTTTATCAGTCCTTTATCAGTTACCTTGCCTTCCTAGGAATCGAACCCATGCCACTGTTATGCTCTAATGTTTGTGCTACAGGTAAGCTCACCAACATTCAAAGCATATTCACATTTGTACAAGATGTTGATAATAAACACTACCTTAGTTTGATAATTCTAATTTTATCAAGGAGTAGCAAGCCTTTTAATAAATCATTTGATAAAATGGATTGCAAAAAAAAAAAATCACTTGGGAACTAATTTTAGAATGGCAGTACAATCTACTACCATATTTGCAAGTGTCTTGAAGCTGAAACTTGGCAAACACCCCCCAAATACAAATAAACAAAATAATTCACAGCTAAAGTCCTTCTAACAGGCATTTTCAAAGAAAGGGCAGTTTCATAAAAGTTGCTAAGAAAAGCAAGGATTAAAGTCCAAAAGCTGACTTGAAATTTTGGGCACAATACAGTAAATTGGTTGTAGCCAATTTTTATTTAATTGATTATTTAAGGTGTATTTTCTGTATACTTTTAATTTTGGACTAGTAATAAAGTCAACTAATTGTACGTGAGAGAGTCAGCGGTAATATTGATGCGTTCCTATTGGTCAGAGATAGAGGAGCTCAGCTTAGCCTGGTTGCTAGCCTGCTCTGGAAAAAAAAATCTCCATAGTAACATAATTTAGCCTGCTTTCATGCAACTGAGTCAGGGCTAAATTAAACTAGGTTAACTGGAAAATCCCAGCTTCATCCCTTATCTTGCTTTTGTGCAATACCCCTCTGAACTTAAAAAAAAAAAAACTTTCCAGATTTTACCAAATAATATTTCAACAATTTGCTTTGGATTCAGTACAGAAATCAATAAAAAACAATTAACAACTAATTAAAAAAATGCATTGGAAACAACTAATAAAAGTAAATTAACAATCAGACTTTGTCTTCATAACATAATGCTTACTATAAACAGGTCTGCATTAGGGCTGCAACGATTAGTCGACATTATCAACAACGTCGACAATAAAAAATTGTGGACAAATATTTTTGTCGTCGAGTAGTCGTTTGATCTCATATGACCTAATGTAAAAGCCTGCAATACTGCGATTTGACCAGCATGGCGCTGTAGCGCAAGAGTGTAGTTCAGCTCCTGGATGCAATTTAAGAGAAGAAACACAGCGCTTCAGAGCTAAAATTCAGTCGAACTTGAGCGGCATTTGGAATTGGATGATTAAGTAAATATATATTGCGCGCTTTCCTCTCAGTAATGAAATAAACACAACAAAAACTGACAGCAGTGTGAATGCACTCAAACAAGCAGTTAAAAATGCATCTGATTAAAACGATGTGGATGTTTGCATGAGCTCTGCAGTTCAGTAACGTACTCCAGTAAAGTCCGGTCATATCATGTTTATTTATTTTGTACTTTATGCAATAGATAGCCTTAATTCAAGCAGCTTTACGGTATTAAACATGAAAAACGCTTTCAGTTAGAATTACAACTTACAACATTTACATCCAGGCCTTTATTCAAATTCAAATAAAAAAAAATGTATTTAGCATCTGAACTCTTCATGTATAACTTAAGGTTTTAACTAAATCTTAAGCTGAATAATCAAAGTCTACTGATTAATTCACTGGAATAATCAATGATTTGTCGATTAATCGCTCCAATAATCATTAGATTAAACGATTATCAAAATAATCGTTTGTTGCAGCCCTAGTCTGCAATGTGATGCAAGCGCAATTGAGATGTTGTAAATCAGCTGTGCTGTGATGTCACAAAAGTAGGTTGCTGAGGGGAATTTCAGGACAGGCGTGTTAGCATACCATCACCAAACGGCACGTTCCTATGCTGACAGGAATTTCAAAACCCCTTCTGCGAGGTTGAGTTGAGTACAGTATCTAAAGCGTAATGGTTAATTCACTAATTGGACCGTTGTCCTCACCAACGACCTACACAATAGCTAACTATTACTGTATATTACTCAGAAGAGAGATCTGCTGTGAATATGACCAAAATTTGCACACGGCCAATTTCTGACACTAATGAGGCCAATTAGACGGATGGCGCCCATGGCAACAGAGTTGTAATTGGTTGGCTTGATGCATACGGGACGTATGGGTAACAGGATGTGGGTTGAGTCAATAATGTGTTTTGGAGCTCCCAGCACATGATGCTTTTGATGCCTGCACCTCTGCAGATTCAGCGAGTACCTGAGGGTAAAGCAACCAGGATGAGACTGCGACAAAGCAGACTTGTAGTCGTACCTGCAGAGCCACAAGCTGAAGACCGTCCGGCACATGCACGCACACAAAAACATTCACAATCATCTGCATACCGCATGACAGAAGGGACAAGATCACGACTAATATCTCCTTCCTGGCATCTGCGCGCACCTATCCAGAAATGGCGTCACCCGCTCACTGTACTGTTCAGCCACAACACTTAAAATCTCGGTCTTCATTAAACAAGACAACAGCTCATTGTGGCCGTTGCCATGACAACAGGCCCTTCTATTTTTAAGCCGTGCCACTAATCAATTCCTGTTCTGCTGTCGCCCGAGGGAGGGAGGGGCGGTTCAGGAGGAGGGTGGGGGCAGTAGCAGGGGGCAAAGGGAGGAAGTGTGTGGGGGAGTGAGGCTGAAGACAAAGAGACCAAATAAAGACAGCAACAAGATCTTTAAGATACCGAAAGAGGTGGTAGACGCAACAGCGGTTAAAACGGCCTACAGTGAGGAAATACAAAACCGGGTTTCCTCCTCGATTAGACCTGCAATGAACAGTGCTAACAGAGGCCCGTGCTAGAACGCAGGTACCAAAACCACACAGGGCTGCAAACACGAGGAGGAAATACTGAATGAAACTGAACTTTAATTTTCACTCAAACCTTAACACTCAGATCCAGACCGCATGGACCGATAGGAACAGTCTCTTGGACAGGCCCCGGTTCCCTCTCTGCTGCTGCTTTTCCTCAGCTATCCTCACACCCAAACTTCAGCTCCGTAGAGGGATGAGAAAAACCCTCAACAGGAGGTTTTCTAACAGAGATGGCGACTGTAGAGAGACGAATGAAGAGGATCTGAATAAAGCTACAGACCTATTTATAACAGATACAGACAGACTTCAAGGTTAAGGAGGAACACAATCTAATACTTTTGCCAGAAGAGAGAAAATACACAAAGACGTCGAAATAAATTGGAAAAAATAAGCACTGGAGATGAATCGCTCTGATATCCCAAAGAAGCTGAACGAGAATTTGAAAGATGGCCACAAAATAATAACGCAATTTAGTCAAAGCCATTATGAGATAGAAACACACTGTCCTTGTTTTTATGCCAGTCAGGATCATTTTATTTAGATGAATGGGGCTAGTTGTCACTATATGCTAATCACTTTAGTATAGGGGCCAATTCTCTGTTAACTAGTTGCTTATTAGCATCCCTAATATTAACATACTGGCTGCTTATTAGTACTTATAAAGCACCTACCCAATACCTAAACTTAACAACTACCTTACTAACTATTGCTAAGCAGCAAATTAGTAAATTAGTAGCTTATTGAGACAAAAGTCATAGTTAATGGTTTGTTAATAGCGGAAACTGGGCCTTAAAATAAAGTGTGACCATACATTTGATTTATACACATTTATGTAACTTTTTTGTTTGCTATTTCTCAAAATTGCCATGGGTAATATTTTGGAATATTTTTTTTGTATAGACCCTTGGCTACAAAAAAGCTATTGAGGATGTCCACTGTTCTTGCCCAGGGAAAAAAAAGATGAATACTCACTGAGACTCACTTCTGTGTCAACATGCCCCGATAGTTGTTGCAATGGCCTATTAAAGGCTTTCTAGCTACATAAAAAAAATATTAAATTACAAATAAATAACACTGACAAGCTACGCAATATCACGTTCATTATCGTAGGCGATACATTGGCGATAACGAATGCAATATTGCTAAGCTTGTCAGTGAACTTTGGCTCTGTGTATTAAATGTCGCTCCATCTGAAAGCAGGTGATGGAGATTTACCGCTAATCACAGAATCGGCTTTACTGACGAGATGCGCATGAGCATCAGCATTTGATTATTTGCACAGCCCTAATATATTGCATCATAAAATAAATAATAAAAAAAGGACTTCAGTCTCAAACCTTATAGCTACAGCCCTTGTGACATCCTCCTCATGTGACAATAAGCATTGGTCTCCAACGTACAGTTGATACAACCAGAGTCCATAACCTTATGCAACTGGAGAACACATGTTCTAAAATAAAGCCTGCATTATTGTGACTAATGTGCATAATTATGCAAATAAATATGAATCTTTCCAATAAATCATATTTCAGAACAGAAGTCGTGCTGTATGATTTGCCTGGTCGTGCTTTTAGGGGTATGAGCAAACCTTGTAGCATGCATAAATACATAACATGTTTGTTTTAAGCAGTGCCGACTGAACTGATGTCATTCTCAGGGCGAATTACTCTCCTGTTCCTTTAAAGAAAAAAGGAGTTACATTATCTTTTTTTTCACCCAGGGTACCCAGTGGAGTCAAAATGCGAGAGAGCCAGTCTAAACCGGTTTGTAACCTCAGGGTATGGAATTATCTCTTAATATGTAGCCGTTAGTGGTCAGGACGTCACACAAACACATTGAGAGAGGGGAGAGAGCGAGAAAGAAAGAGAAAGACCAAATTAAAAAAAGACAAAAAGGAGGGGGCTGGCTAAAGGGGCAGTACGAGGAAAATGTACTTCTTATGAGACGCTGGATCTAAAACCTGGCACCTTGTCAAGACAGCTCATTGCGGAACTTCAGACCACAGGGTGGGGCATACGTTGTTTAAACAAAAAGGAAAAATGCTGGAACGTGAGCCATCTGGAGAAAGCGAGGTAGCAAAAAGATTTTAAAATGGGGTTGAATTGGGAAGGAGGCAGGGAGGACAGTCAGGCGATAAAAAACAAAAAGAAACAAATACACAAATATCCCCTAATACACAATCCGAGCACACTACCTTTACACACACCGACATGACCAGTGCTTTATCAAGTTGAGATAAAATCAGCAGAGGCTCCCTTCTGACGCTCAAAGTAATGGGCACACAGACATATACTCTGGGAAAACATGATTTCCACCAAGGAACCGGCACTCTGGAAAAGCAGATAGGCTTGGAGCGATGGACTGCGTGGAGTGCACACAGGACCAAAACTTCAAGAAAATGTACCAGCTGAAGAGAGATCACGTACCCCTTCCAACC
Organism: Gymnocypris eckloni scoliostomus; assembly: GCA_027564155.1. Lineage (NCBI taxonomy): Eukaryota > Metazoa > Chordata > Actinopteri > Cypriniformes > Cyprinidae > Gymnocypris > Gymnocypris eckloni. The sequence goes on from CM050421.1 coordinate 31,198,471, forward strand.
GAATGACCCAAGAAACAAACGCCTGCAGCTGAATGGAGGATATGGAGAGGATGCTTAAATGTGCTAAGGTTCAATTTGTTAATCTGCTAAACACAGTAATAAGACAAAGAGGCATTTGTGCAGGGATTATGGGAATTGAATCTTGCGCTTGCTCATGTACAGAGAGTCAGCTATAATTCTTATCAAGGTTAACTACCACAGGTACGGCAGCTTTCAGAGATTTACTCAAAGGTACCAGCTGAAATATTTTGGTTTTCGGTTTATTTATACATTTTAGTTAGCCGTTTCAGATGAAACAACTATAAGGATCCAGCAATATCATGTCAAATAAGCAAACTTTAACCCAGTAAAGGGGTCCAAGATGATATGAGAGAGCAAACATCAAGTAAAACCAGGTCAGATCAGACTTTTTTTTTTTTTTTTTTTTTTTTTTAAGTATTATTTGTACTATTTTAGTATTTATTGTAAATAAAAATCAGTTTTCATTCTAATTTTAGTTTCATTTTAATTAAGCTTTTCTCTTTTTTTCTTACTTTTAGTTTTATAACCATTTCTATTTACCTTTATTTTTTATATTTTAATATACATTTGTCTTCAGATTTTGGCACATTAATTTAAACTTTTGAATATTTTTTTATATATATTTTTTTTTTATTCACAAAGTTATAGTTTTGTTTAATTTTTAACTTAAGGGGAAGCACCCAGTTGCAGGTATCTGGCCCAGCGTTGTTATTGTTAAGTTTTCTCATCTTACATTTCCAAATATAACTGACTTGTTGACTTTAAGGTATCATTTCATTTGGATCTAAAAACATTACTGGACCCTAATTTAGCCCTGTATGTATTAAGTATTAAGGGGTTACATCACACAGGTTATGAATAACATGACGGTGGATACAAATGCTGACAATTTTTAGGTGAACTGTCCCGTTAAGAGGTTTGTTGCAACTGGACACTGGCGTTGGCTAATGTCACAATAACAAAAGAGAAGTTTATGACTGCATAGTCAAAACAAAAACATTTCTAAGACTACTTTAGCTCAAATAAATGATGCAACGCCATACACATTGTCGGGTCCATCAACTATAATAGACAAACTAGCCCCCAGGCCATGAAAACTATGATGGTTCCAGAGAGAAATGCTTTGGATGGGTTCTGCTTGCTCTTTCATGTTGCACTGAATTAAGTGTTCCAGCAGTCCTTCGATCAGCTCAACCATCACACAGCTCTCTCGCTCTTGAAACGAGTGCAGCCGGAGAACATCGTACTACAAAAGCCACCCATCTGGGGACTATACGCCTATACCTCCTACTGTAATCATAAAACGGGTCTATGCGCTTCATATTCACTCACAGCTTCCGTCTCGCTACAATGTAATACATTGCGGAATGATGAAAACAGCTTGACTTGAATCAATACTTCTGAATTTTTCAACCAGAGCCAATACCTGGACCCGCTGCAATTAATGCAGTCCACACCTCATCTTCAGAGAAATCCCACTTGAGACGTCGAGCAAATTAACAACAATCCGGAGCTCTCGTGATGGCCAAGACTCGTGAAGCTTGAAAAACTCATCTATTTCACGATTGGGATGGTCAGACATCATCCACCAGGGAAAAGGAGAGAGAAAAAGAAAAATCGACAACATTCCTAAAGCTAAAAACATCCTTCTTCTGTCGGGCTTCTCGCTCTTCACATTCACGCATTCTTCAAGAATCAACGCAAGAGGCCCGTCAAGTCGTTTCTTGCTGCTGTTTATCCAGCTAAAGCATCAGGGAGGCCCTCTAATTAAACTTCACAGGAAGCCATTCATCTGGGCTGATTGTTTCTGCGTGGGGTTTAATAAGCCTTGCATGAGGCCCGCAGAACGCAGCCTCCCTATTCAGGTGTTAACAAGACCAGCGCACCAACATACATGCGATGCATTACAGTCGACTGAAACATTCCCTCTCGCTACCTGCTTACTGTGCCCACCTAAGATCTCACAACTAAAATGGTGGAGAATAATTAATCAGCAACTGACAGAGCTTAGCGGAAAAAGCTGAGGAGTCGAAGGTCCCTGTGCAACTGAAGACCACCAGAGGGATTCAGATTCTCTAAAACAGTGTGATGAAAATGAAACAGAGGCTGACATCTAGCCCAGATTGCTTTACAAAACAGTTATTTATTTCAGCTTAGCCGTACGCAATTCTTCAATGCTAAGAGGAAAAATCAGATCTATAAACCAGGCCACATCTGCAGATTAGTCCTTTTTCCAATTTGTTCTAATTTGAAATGGATTTTGTAAAGATTTAAAGAGACAGTTCACCCTAAAATTAACTGAGAATAATTTACTCACCCTCTTGCCATTCTGAAACATAATGTACTATTATTTATGTACTATGTAGTGTGTATATATTCAGTTTTCATTGATTTTATTTTACATTTTTTGAGAAGGTCAATCAACTTTATTTTATTGCAGTTACCTCAGTTATTTCAGTCAACGTTTCTGATTTTAACTCATCTAATATTTATAGTTTATTTCAGCTGCATTTTAATGAATGAAAACAATGTGTAATAGTTTTAAATGACAACAACAACACTATCCATTCTAAATGATTTACTTCTGTGGGACACAAAAGAAGATAATTTGAAGAAGGGTTTTTAAGTGAATATATTTTCACTTAAGAAAACGAAAGAAAAACCTAATATGCCTAGTATGCAAATTTTCGGTTAATTTGTATGCTGCATGAAAGGAAACCTGACGGCAGAATGCTGCTTCCTATTTTCTTAGGCTTATTTTACAAAAGCGCAAATATTTGTTTTATAGTGTATGTACACAAATAAAAGCAAACATTTTAAAATTCCGATTATCTTCATGATTAAAAGGAGTATTTGCTTCCACTGTTAGAAGGGGGAAAAAAATTAAGTGATTGCTTCAGTGCTGCATGCGCACTACAGTTAAGCATTCTACCTTGACAATGCAGCCGGTTCATTTATCATCATAAAAAACAATCAGTCAAACATATGGAAAAAAAACACATTCCTCAGTTTAAATATTTAGTCAAATCTGTGCAGTTAAGCGGTATCACCGTACTGCCGTGAAGTTATGCGAAACATTTTGTTTTACGTGTATATTGGAATTTTATAAACAGTAAATATCTTACTATTTTGGTATTCAAATCGCGAATACAGAAAATTTTGATTCGGTTTCGTTTTAGCCCAAATTAGGTTTGATTTGCAGTGTCCATGTTCAATGTTCATACATTTTTAATTCGTGTTCTTTTCTAAATAGCCTACTGTTAATTGAAAGGATTTGTTGTAGAGTTATGGGAACTAAAATAGCCTAGCTATGTTTACAGTGTTTATTATGTTTGTAATTCGTGTCGGCCTATTTCTGAATTAAATAACAAAATGCTACTTATAAAGCGACTTATGTTTCTCTCTCGCTCTAAAAAAACTTATATTTTTATATGCATAGCTTATTTTAACCATGCAGAAAATATTTTAAAATATTTTGATAAATTAATTAAACAAAAATAGATAAGGGAATTTAAACCGTTTAACTGATTGTATTAATCAGTCAAAATTCGTATTGGTCGGTTAACGGTTAAAATGGACATCCTAATTCAAATATTGAATTAAAAATGAAAACAGCTAAATGATAAACTGCAGTGCACATGATTAATTATTAAAAACTTATGGTAGGCTATATGGGAGCAAGATTTGTAACCCTGTAACTAAACTTCAAACCGCAAATAGAGTACAATCAAAAACATTCCTGAGTATGAGAGACTAATTTCTCTATGAGGTCAATGGGAAGGTCTGAGGTAATGATGTTGTCCATTACACTGCTTTATACAACCAAAAGACATGTGCTCATATTGTTTCCTAGACCAATAAGCCTTATCTGGGGAAAGGGCGAGCAGCAGTCCCTAGCTTACCCAAGAACCAATGAATCAAACCCTTTTGGACCTGACACTTCGGTCCATGGGGTCTTTTTTAAACCCACTATCACACAAAACCAAAAAACTACTGGATGTGAGCATTTCCCTCTCATTCTAACCGGCTTTAAAACAACACTAACAACACTGAACGGTTGAAGGGTAGGAGATCAATGGGAGGACATCTGAGTGTCAATGCCCCACTCTCGGCTCTCAGGATTGTCGCAGTGAGGGTTTGTTTTACAAAACCAGCACAACTTGGGTCCACATCATCATATTGCACTGCCGTAAATCTCATGGCACATGTTTACAGAGCAAGTCGTTTTGTTGTGTCTACTCAATACATTTGCCAAAGGGGCACTGCTAATTCTAAACACTACCTTTTCTGACCATTCAGCAGTCCTGAAACCCAGCCAAGTCAAGTACTCTTTCTGATCCAAGAGTCAATATCCAGTTCTAAATGTGATTTCCCTCTCAAATGTCTTCTTCGATGGCATGGTCTTGTTTTCTAGATAAACCCATGATTGAATCCAGGTTGAGTTAAGTGCTAAGTCAGAATATGATCAAACGTAGAATCACCTGAATATAGATAGTGAATAGTAGTTCTGCACTTATAAATGCTTATGAAAAACAGTTCATCCAAAAATGTAATTATGTCATCATTTACCCTCACTCATGTGACTTTTGTTCTTATAGAGTGCAAAAATTATTTTAAAGAATGCTAACATTGTTTTGGACCCCATTGACTCATAAAGGTGAGCATATTATTTTTAATTTATTTTGGGTGAACTATCCACAGCACAAGGCTTAAGCCCTCAATCGTGAACCACTTGAAAATATGCATATTTAAAGTGAAAATCCATGCATTCAACACGGGAATGCCAATGTTGTGCTGAAGCACAAGAAGCTTTAAGATCTGGTGTGCAGCAGGTTTAGGCAGAACAGGTACTTGAACAGGTACCTCTAACCCATGACAGATCTATGATGAAATCTACATTGATAACTTGAGCTTAGAGTCTTTGCTCATCTCAGTTTGTTCCGTCTTATCACCTGGCACCTCACTTCACAGGTTTTGTGGGCTTAACAAAACCAGACAGTCACTAGCAATAAGGTGCCTGTGCACCATGGAAATTAAAGAGAACAAACTGCATAAAATCCTTTCACAGGCGATGGCCATAAGCTCAGGAGCACCGACTAAAGGGATGAATAGCCCCAAAAAAGGTAGAAAAATAAATACCACGCTGCCAAGTATCTTCCGCCTGAGGGGGAGGAGGGGGAACAGTCCACACAAAATGCCTTTGAGCAAAACAGTCAATAAGAACATTGTTTGGACCCCTCTTGAGGATGTAATACTAGTGGGGCGCCCCTCACAGTATGCAGCAGTCTTTTTTTAAATTAACAGAAAACACTCCAATTGGCTCTTATTATATGTGCTACTTGCTAAAAAAAATTAAAGTAAAAGAATAAAACTATTCACAGTTCTATTTTTACACAGATTACTTACATCAGAAATTAGTATGACTTCACCAGGGTAATTCCTAGAGAAGTACATGTTTGGTGACTTCTGTGCAGACCTTTCTTTCTGCACAATAAGTACAAATTACTTTAATAACAGTGGGTGGAGAGCTTTTTACGCTATAAAAATATCTAGGAGTACATAAGTCTGTTTGTTTCTTGAATAATTCATTGAAAAGCGCACTATTTAAACTTGTGTTTACATTCAGCTGGCTGCTGTTAAGTGGTTTTAAATAGGGATGCACCGGTTGACCGGCCAAAGATCGGAACCGGCGGTTTTTGCTTATAATGCGCGATCGGCAACCGGCGGTTTTGTATTTTTTTCGCCGATTTTTCCGAAGTGCGAACATGTCATTTGTGTGGAAGACATTCGGCAGGAGCACAACAAACACAGAAAAACAGATACAATGAAGCGAACAGCCGTTGGTGTAACATTACTGGCACACAAATAAGAGCCGCTTTCCTTTGCTGCTCTAGCTGAAGTTGCTAGTGATGGGTCGGTCTTGAACGATTCATTCATTTTGAACGAATCTTTAATGAGACTCGAGAAGAACTCGGGAGTGATTCGTTCAGTCGCGCGCATCACCATCCTAAAGGTTCTGTACTGGAATTAGTTCACCTGTTTCGAGTCTTCGGTTTTTCAGTCGTTCGTTCATCGCGTGACTAATGCAGAAAGATAATTGATTAGTTCACTTTTTGAGTCTTCGGTTTTTCGAGTCGTTCTTTCATCTTAAACGAGACTCAAAGGTCCGAGTCGGTAAAATGATCCGAACTTCCCATCACTAGAATTTTTCGCGGCGTATCTGTCACGCCCTGCACAAGAATAGACCGTGAACAGTTGTTCAGCGCAGCTTCTCACGTGTTGGATGAGAAACGAAACAGACCAACTTGTGACAAAGCTGAAATGCTACTTTTGTAAAGAATAAAACGCTCAAACGATAAACGTCAGTTCTGTACAAGATTATTATTTTTATTTTACCTTAAAATTACATTGACTTAATTCGATTTAACAAGCACGAGCTGTAGCATCTTTGTTTTGCTCGTTGCACTAAACATTATTTGATTTAACATTTTGGAATAATTTATTTATATAGCCTACTTTGGTTTTATTTAGTTTCACTGGTAAATACCTTTTTTCTTTACACCAATTTTAAAAATGACAACAAATGTTGATTAAGTAACATCTTTGTTTGGACTGTTGAATGTCTGTTGGTTGTGTTGTTTAGATTGTAACTATGCTATGTTGCAAATGTTGCCTTTAATTTCACATGGTTACTGTGAATGTTTTCATTTAAGGCCAGTTTTATGTAGTTTCAACCCAATTTAAAAACCATCTTGGTCCATCTTCAACTGGGGTGGCAAATGAGAGGCAGAACTTGTAAAGATGCTTGTTTGTTTTTTCTAATAAAATATATTGATAGGCATTTAAAATTAGTTTAATATGCTATATCCATTAAAATAAATTGATTATAATGCAAGTTACTAAAGGCTCTGAGTTACCAGAAAATACATTAACACCAGAGACAGTTACACCACATCAGCTTAGACTTTTCTAAAATGGAGGCTACCATCATGATGATTTCAAGATCAGGGGACATTTTGGAAAATCAACAAGTATGTATTTATATATTTTTTTATCAAAATATGCCAGATCTGCAAGTTATCAACATAACACCACATACACTAATGACAACACATGAAATTGTCAGAGATTTAGCTAGCTTCAAGATGTATAAGAAAGAATGTACTCCCCATGCACCCCTCAGATCAACCAGCACCTGCAGTGACCCTTACACACAGGAAGTAGTCCAAATAGAATTCTCCCTTTTCTTAAAGGGGTGACATCCATTGTTAAAACACCACAGACATGAATTTGGGGGGCAACTTTTTTCTTATATATATAAATTTTTTAAACAATTAAATATTATACATGTTAAATAAAATCTATATTCACTATATAACCACTTTATTTGTGTTAGAATCTTTCATTATTTCTTGTTGGTTGCTTAAAGGGAAAAAAATCGGTATCGGAATCGAATCGCCAGTTTGCTCGAAAAATCATCGAATCGGCCACGAAAAATCATGATCGGTGCATCACTAGTTTTAAACTTTATGCTGACACCTATTTGTGTGGATGCAAATAGGATGGTCATACCTAAGCTGTTGGTTTTTCTTTTAATTTATTTGTTTTTCTTGAATTCAAACTCATTCGGTTCAGTGTTAATTTTGGCAGGCATTTTTTATTTAGTCTAAGTCTTTATCTTGAGACAAAAATGCTTAATAGTCTTAGTCACATTTTAGTCTTTTGAGTCTTTCATAGTTTTAGTCAACGAAAAGAAAGTCAACGCATTTTAGTCAACTTTTAGTCAAACTGCAGTTACCAACATTTATTTTGGTAGCTATTTTATATGTAGTATTCAAACAAAAATAGTAATTAATTCTTCTCTCTTTAGACCAAATCAATTGAGCTTATAAGAAATTTGAATCAAGGATTGAATTTTTTTGGTAGAAACCCAAATTAAACTCATTTTTTCAGATACAGTAGGTTTACTTAAGTATACATTTATTTAAAATCTTTTGTTGGTTAAAATTGATAACACCGATAATTAGAAATGCTGTCCCTTTAAGACGGAATGTGTATTGATGATGATGATGATGATAGAGATATATATATATATATATATATATATATATATATATATATATATATATATATATATATATATATATATATATATATATATATATATATATATATATATATATATATATATATATCATCTTGGTATATTGCCATTAATAAACATTAATGATTTCTCACAAGCATTTTCTTTATCAATCCAGAAAAATATTCCAGAAACATATCATATGTTTATCGTGATATTCATTTACCAATTAATTTACCAACAATTGAATCAATTTTTAAATGTAATCAAATGAAAATCAATTTACAACCAAACATTGCATTTTTATTTTATCAGATAAGATGCTGCACAACAAAACAGTATAAATGATACTAATACAAAACTTGGTTGTATTGTATTCCTTAACAACGAGAATATTATTATTATTATTAATTTGAGAATTGCATTTTAGTATACAGTAGTAATATATTCCGTCATATTCCATCTATTCAAGTTAAATCGGACTTATATTTTGACGACTTGTCGCGAAGGTCTTTCAGTTTTAGTTTCAGCGTGTATTTGACGTAATCTTCTCAAATTAAACTGCATAAATCTAGTGAATTAATTCTCAGAGCAGCTCTGGAGATGAAGTTCATGTCCTCATATATTGAGACACAGACGCTGAAAACACAGCGAGTCACGAGTGTTTGAGTTTGTGTATCAGATGAAACCACTCCACGCATTCACACAGATACACAGAACATGCAGACTTATTAGCGACATGCACTGACTGGCTGCTGCAACATTTATTTCTGTTGTGTGAAAGGATGTAATATTAATACATATTGAGTAAAAAATGTCAAGAGCTTATTATCATTAACATACATTTTCTCATAATCGCGATATGATATCATTCATCTCCCAGTGATAATTTAGACTATTTATAGAACGTGCTTGGCGGGCGACTAAGAAACTCCATGTGGGCTACCAGGTGGCACCACGCACGGCCTGATTTTGCTGAGTTAGATGTGTTCCTGGGTCAACATATTTTGTTGACCCTGGAACAACATTTTAATTCAAAAATTTTATCTTGACCATTTCCCTACACCTAAACCTAATCTTAACCAATAGTAATCCCTAAAATCAGAGGAAATGATAGATGAATGACACTGATGTACAAACACCAAATACTGATTGTAAGCCTAAACTTCACAAAAATTATAAACTTTTCTTCAAATCTGATTGGGTAATTGGGTAATAACAATGTTGTTCCAAGGTCAACAAAGATGTTGACCAAAGAACATGTCGGACTTGGAAAAATCTGGTTCTGCCGGGCACCACGTTGGTTACCCCTGCTCTACACTATAGACATAAAAAACGGGACGTCTGGTCACCCAGTCTCTAACCCCTTCGGGTGCTGAGGCCATTGTTTCAGATCGCTAGTTCATGTTTTTATAGCCTCTCCGTCCACTGCGGCTGACATACTGAGACTTTATATTTAAATGCCCCTTATCCAATTACAGAGACACACATTGTGAAAGACAAGACAGTTAATTTAGCCTATAGGATGTATTTTGAATGTCCGGTAGTCCTCAAATAACATTTTAGTCCCGTCTCGTCAATGAAGACACGGCATACATTTCGGCATAGTTTTTATCATCAGATATTAATTTTAGCTCATCAACTAAAATTATGTTCGTTGACGAATATTTTTCGTCGACAAAATCAACACTTCGGTTTGCTATGTTATGCCTATTAGTAGCGTAGTAGTATTTTTCCCATTGGGATTTTTTTTTAAGTCTTTGTTAAAAACTGAAAATCCACGAATCAAACTAAATATCAACACAACAGTGTGAACCAAAATATCACAAACTTTCATTTGAAACTACTTTTACATTTTTTACATACACTTACATTTCACTGCTGGTTATATTCTGTATAATTGTGTGTGAGACCAATACAAATCTTGAAGCAAAATAGCATAAGAAAAATTAAAAACTGAAATTTAAAATGTAAAACTAAACTAAAGCTGTTTTGTGTATAAAGAAACAACATATTCTACACGCGTTGCAAAATATGAATAAATACAGATATATTTAGGTAGTTCAGGAGCACAGGTGCTAAAGTGATCTTTTGATGTGATTTACTTGGTTTGATTATCAGCTTGATTGATTTATTTGCAGAATCATGTGTAATGCATCTTTTACTGAGAAATCTGCTGTCAAACATGGTTACTTAATATAAGTTGAAATAATGCAGAGTGATGGCATAACACTGGCATAATACTGATTAACAACCTTATAGTTCACATTAGGTCTGTCTTTAAATGTGTTTAAATTATTGTTAAATATCAATTCCCCAATTCAAAAAATAACCTGAAGTTTTTACTTTTGGAACCGGACTCTACTGCATGAAATGGCCAATCATGTGGTCTCAACATGGAAGCATCCATGAGCGGATGACCCACTTGATTTAGTGCAGCTAATTTCTTTATATGTACAACTTTCTTTTAAATTGGCAAAAAAGTATTTACTGAGAGAGCATGTTTAAAAACTTTTGGATGGTAGCAAAATAAGAAATTGCCAATATAGTGGAATTATCTGTTAGGTGCATTTTTACTTTAAAACTATGCAGAAAAAAGTAAAAGTCTTAATAAACAAACTACTGTCATCTGGTAACTAAATTCATAGGAAAATTCTTGTGAGGTGCAAATCAGACTGCTAGAGTAAGCCTCGGACTATATAAAGCCTATAAAGTAAACCCAGTCTCACTTTGGACGTGTCTGCAGAGAACGAATAACAGAGAGCATATATCATTGATTAGAGTTGCTTATAAAACGTCATCTCCCCCGATTATCAGTGACTCCCTGCTGGCTTCGATCAATACCTGCATTCACGCTGGAATTAGATTTCACTCTTACGTCTGTCAAGTGTTGGGCAGCCATTTGCGTGCATATGGAGCAAGTTGAGAGAACGTCCTCACTTACGTAAATGGCTGATGCATTTTCGACATCTTTTTTTCTAATTGTACCGTTCACCGTCCATGTGCCCTCGTCACAGTAACGTTAGAGAGAAACCCCGCTACCCCGAACAACCCCAAAACACTCATTAAACAGCCCGTTTGAGCTGGTATCGTCGGAATACGAGCGTTAGGTTTATTTTGATGGCGTTGCATGTGTGTACATGTTGGGCTTTTTCATTGTGTCTGAGCTGCTACTGCACTAACGTAGCCTACTGTAGCCACAGCCGGGAAGACGCGAGGCTTTCTCCGCCAATCTGAGTTAACCCCTAGAGACACCATATGAAACAATGAAAGCCGTTTCACATATATAATATGCTGCTTCGGCCAGTAAACTTGTCAAAGTTGCTTGCTCAATATGACGGGCTTTTCGCGGAATCGCTCTTGAAATAGCCGCTCGATGTGCGACACGCCACGGCGCAATCCCGAGCTCATTTTAATAGTATTAGCCAGCCACTTGAACTGCTGCTGCGTGTTAGAGGCGCTTTGCTTTCCACGCAAAATCCGCTATGCTATTGTCTGGCTGCTTGGCAGGCTCCCTCAAAACCCCTTTTACCAATTTAGCCCATTCATTTACAGCAAACGACGGTCGAATCGCATGCGGATACTATTATAAACCATATCGCACCCAAATTCCCCAATCCGATCCGAAACCGGCTAGGCCGCGCGTGGATCCCCGGACTCACCTGACTCGCCTTTACCCTTCAGGTTCCTGTGGCTCCGGGTTCGCTCTACGATCCTGAAGCACTGCTGTAGCTCTTCACGACCAGTCCCCGGCACCGGCAGGCAACACAAAAGCGCTGATTGGGCCTCGGCGAGCGCTCATCCCCTTGGTCTCTGCCCAGACAGACGGGTTATTGGTCGGCGGCTGTGTCGGAGACGCGCCCCTATTAAGGTGTATGTTGTTGTCTGTGTCTGGAGGGGAGGGGACAAGAAGCTCTGAAATGATGGGAACTAAATGGTTTGTTATGCGCGTCGTGTCGGCAGCACAAGGCGAGCTTACTACACTGACAGATAAATTGTGGACAGCCATATTAACTCCCTCTTCTTTCCGATCGACTGGAGCATTTTGAGGAACATTGTGGCGTGAAACCGCCGCGATTCCTCTCAACATTTGGACATTCTTCCTGCCGTTTCCCAAACTTGCAGATGCACAAAACAGGCTGTAGGCTACTTTTTGGCAATGATCCGTTTTTAAGAGGGTTGATTCGCATTATATTTGATTTGCCATTGTCTGAAGCATCAAGGGTTAGAAAATGATTTTTATACTAACGAAACCGTGCTTATTGTTAATTTCTGTTTATGTTGCAGGGACTCGAACATATAATGCTTTTATTTCTACTCCAATACTTAATAACATAATTATATATATATATATATATATATAATATATTTTAAAACAATTTATATTACCATGTTGCACTTACAAAGAAACAATAATAAATATATTTGCATCAACAATTATGTATGTATATGCAGGGACAGGGAAGTCCTGTGCTCAAGGGTACAATAGTAATTGTTCTTCAACTTTTGTTTTTCTATTTTTTACAGTGTGACAGATTGTACAACAAAACAACTTGTTGGCATGTTTCCAGAAAGACGAGTTAAATGTCAATACAATGCAATGGCCTTCTTGTTGTTTTATTACACATTCATTGCAGACTGGTTGTTAATGTGTGTGTGTGTGTGTGTATATATATTCATGTATATTATGTACTGGACAGTCCTTTAGTTTAGAGCATGTACTGTGCTCAGGGGTACAATAGTAATTGTACTTCAACCCTTTTTTTACTGTGTCAAACCAACCACAACTTGTTGGCATGTTTCCAGAAAGACGAGTTAAATGTCAATGCAATGCAATGGCCTACTTGTGTTGTTTTAATAAGAAATAGTTTTGCATACAAAGCATCAATTTAGTAACAGCACAATTGACATCAAATAAAACAAATGCAGATGTTTAAATGTAAAATCTTCAATATTATATGACTTTTATTGCTAATGTCAATTCTAAGATTCACTTTAACAAAAAAATCTAAATAAAAAAACAGTCCAAGTGCGCAAAATCCAGTATAGGCAAAACGCTCAATGTTGGTGCTCCACCACACAATCATTTGAACCAAAAAATCAAAGTTGGCACACCACAGCTGTAGAGATCGAAAAAATATATTGTTTTCACCAAGGTGACGCGTCGAGCTTAGACTCTCTTCATCAGAAACAGAATATTTGGTACATTTTTTTGGGGTTAAGATTCACTTTAAAACAAGTTACTATTGATGTAGTATATTAATATAAATATAATAGTTAGAACTATGCCATGTGCCATAAACTGTCATGCTTTCAAAACAATGTGTGGTAAGACAGACTGATTTAGCAGTCTCTGTCACCAAATGACTAACATCCGAGAAAAGTGACTTCCATCGGAACGGACACTGATCTCAAGCAGATATCAGCAGCAACTTTCCAATAGTTGTCTGCTGCAAGATATCCATCGTTTGCAGTGCCCGTGAGAGATGCTGAAATCATTTTTCTTGGGTTTGCTCTCATTCATTCTTATAATCGACATACTGATGGGGCAGTAGCACACACTGACTGAACAATACGATTCTATTGACCTACTTACACATGCATGCGTTGTTGCAGCCAGAATACTAAGAGTGCAACAAAGGCGTGAAACTAACGGTCCACGAAAAAAAAGTCTCTTATCGTTTGCACGTGTATATAGAGTAAAACCAGACCCCGTAAAATCATTGTTACATGCAGCGTTTTTTTTCATCCGGGTATTGTTTACACTCACTGTTGTGTTACTGTATCTCTCTCGTCATGTACTGTAGCGGATATATGGGACTGCAGCGGCTTTGTTCCGTCAGTCGCGCAGAAGCAGCTCTCTGGCTAACTGGAGCTGTCTTTGTGTTATAAACAGGGAAGATTGGTGACAAATCGCAACACGTATTGATGTTCACATAGAACTCTTTTATTGTTTGTCAACACTGAGACCTCTAGCGGCGGTTTGTGCTGTTTACAGCAGGTTTACGACGCACGAGCTGAGTGAGTCACTGCAATATGGAGAAGCCTACATTAACTCACTACTGTCTACACCTACAAGGGTCTGAGTTACTCCATGTCGCATCTTAGCACTGAACTGAAAGGTTTGATTCATTAAAAACACGAAATACCATACGAAAATTGTATAGTTCATAAAGAAATTAAGCTTAAAAGGGTTGGTTCATCCCTAAATTAAAATTCTGTTATCATTTAGGCTACTCACCAATATATGACTTTGTTCTACGGAAACACAAAAGATATTCTGAATAATAGCTTAATGCTTTTTTGTCCATCCAATGAAAATCCATGGGGTCCAGTGTTGTTTTTGACCCCTTTGACCTTCAGAAAGTCAAACAGGTTTGAAATGATGAGTAAATGATAACAGAGTTTTTACTTTTTATTGAACTATCACTTTAAATTCAGAGCACTTAGCATTCAACCGTATGAACAATTACGCATTTCCCTTGTCCAAAACAGAAAAAGAAACTGTTTCAAAAATTCAATAGGTTTTCTATGAGTCATTTGTTCAAAATAACCAAGAATCAAAGGAAGTTCCTTATCTTTCATCTGAATACCTCATTTATAGACCAATATAATGATTCAAACGGAACTGAAACAAAGTACATAGTGACTTTTATAAAGTCGAAGTGGTGAAAACCGAGTATGTGACAAACGTTTCATCAAGCAACAGCATTATTTTGGCAATTATTTGGAGTCAGGTGACAGCTTAACTTCGATGACTTACTTCCACTGTGTTTCTCAGAACAGATTTTATGTGTAACTCATTTCAATAAGCAGGGCCTGTTGGATTTAAGAGTACAGATTAGTGCTAAATATTGCATGCAGTGATTCTCTGGGCTAATCCAGCCTTCCCTCCACGGATTGGCCATTTGCATCATCACCCGGTAGCCCAATGAAAACTAACACTCACTTTATAAAATATCAACAACCCAATTGTTTAGGTTCAGTGACTAAAACCATATTCCAGTCTCTCTGTTTCTCTCTGTATCTTTCTTCTAGGGTCTTGCTGTCACATGGTGTCATGTGCCGAGTGTATGAGTGCAAAGTCACATGTTAGGTATACTTCCGAACCAGGTTCACATTGAAACCTGTCATCTTAAACTCTGTTTTTCCTAAGAGTATCCTGTTAGATGTGTGCTCGTTTAATTGTGTGGTATGCATGTGGTATGCAGAGATTCTGAAATGTGTGAACTGACACATTATATAAACTTTCTATATGGTGTTTACATTAAAATGGTGTGAACTGCCTTACTTCTTCATATCAGTGAATTCAGACTTTTAGTTTTTGCACCACTGTTATGTGTGATGTTTCCCATAATCCCACATCAGAAATGTGAAGAAACACATTACGAGATGGTAACAGGTTTATGTCGGCTTCAGTATGTGAATCATTAGAGAGTCCCAAATTGTACCCACAATCTAATTGGACAAATCAGCTGGGCGTCTGCATTAAAGACTAAAACTAAGCCATCAAGCGGTTTAAATCTTGATTAAAATCTCTGACTTAGACATTTTTAGAAGCTTTTAAAGGACTATTCAATAAAAGTTGAGCTAAATCGACAGTTGAACTAAATCCACATTCATTTCCACCAATTTTTCCTCTTCACTGTTAAAATTACCATGATTTTATTGGTAAAAGACTATACAAATGCTACTGTAAAAACCTTTTCAGTTGTTAATGTAAGTTACGGTGAAAAACTGTGTTGGGCATTACATGTAATTTTATGGTAGTGTAGAGTTTTTGGAGTTGGAACAGAATGTATAATTTACAGTGAAAAAAGTAAATCAGCAATCTCAAAATTCCCTGCGTTACATTTCATGTTTGATGTTTTTTTTCTTCTTACCTTTTCCTATCAGGTGTGTACATTGGGGTTGTTTGTTACATCTAATGTTGTTAAATTAATTTTTATTGCATGATGGTGTTTAATGTTTGTGTGAATGACTCTGTGCACCTTCTATATAAATTAGTATTTAAAAAAAAGCTGCTTATGATGGGCTTTGGTTCCTCATTTGACTTTCTCATCACCCTCTGCTTTTGGTGTGTATCAGTGTATTACAAAGGTAAAAAACTAATTTCAGTACTTCAGTAGGTTGGTATATTAACATTATGTAAGTTTTATGGTATTAAAATGTAAATTTAAGTTCAATCCTAAAATGTTCCTGTAATATAGATTTTTTTTTTACCGTGAATTCTTTAAATGCAAAAGCACAAATCTGGGTTACAGTGGAAGCAAATTGGCCTCAAAACTGATAACTGATATATCATGCAATTTAAAATAAAACACAAAACAGGACAACATCAACCTTAGCCTGCTAACATTACAAAATGAAATGAACACTGGAATAACTGTTAATTTTTGTTAATTGTTTTCATAATGTGATTTGAGCTTAAGGAAGTAATTTTTCTTTTTATGATTTTCAATCAGGGATGTATGATGATATTTTGGGGCCAAACTGTAAATAATTAGATTACTTAATGTAGTATAGCCACAAGATGTGAACAATATTCCTGGACAATAAAATATTTTCTGTGTAGTTATATCAGTAATTCCCAAGGCCTTAAAATGACACAACACACACAACTTCACAACTCAAATAATACACACATTTTAACAGAAGAATACATTTACATTTATTAAATTTGTATCAGATTTGACCATTTATACGATTTATAAAATTATTTACTTCACATTTCTGATTTTAAATCCTCCAGAAACTGTCATCATTGTTAGTGATTTATAGTAATCATTCCCTTTTGTAAGACAATTTTATTATTATTAAATATAGATCAGTGTACATATTGTGGGCTCTGTGTTGGTTACAGAGTAGTTGTGGTTGTGTTTATTCAAACACTCTCACTTCTCATTCTCATATTCTCATTTTAATATAGCAATCATTTTCTTTTAACATTTGAACACATATACAGTGATTTCTGTTTGTTGTAACTTCATGTTTGATTTATTATTACTGATGTATGCTTGTTCTTTTATCAAATGTTAGAGATTATTTCTCATTACTAATTCATGTTCAAAATTAAGAGGTAGGAAGAGAGCAGATAGGGAGTAATTAAGCTTCATGTTAATGAGTTACAGCTCAGTAAGATTTGAATAAAATTAAGGATTAGACACAACTGGAGAAGGGGTTCCTCTGGTGTGTGAGCTGTCAATTCATTCAAACGTCTGAATGTTGATTATAAGAAAACATTTGGATAGAAAACACTTCCAAATCAATATTCAGCATTAAATTCAGCACACGAGAGGATTAAGAGATTTTTAGTATAAGTATCATCAATATCAGATATGCGACATCAATATTAGAGACAGCATCAAATCCGTTCTTAAGCTCACAGACAGGGGAGATGTTATGTAAACACTCAAAGTGCATATTAAATAATCTCATGAGTGTTATGCAATCTGTCAACTAAGACTGCAGTGTGCGCTCGGCTCACGCACACACACACACACACACACACTTGGGTGGTTATCTAGTAATGCATACAAAGGTGAAGAGAGATTATATAAAGAGGTCATTCTAGACAACATTATCGAGTTTCAGCAAAAAGAAAAGAGTCATGTTATTTTAAAACCCCATACATCTTAAAGTCTGAGAGTTATTACAGAGACAAATCTATAATAAATATTATGATGAAAATAATATATGTGAAAAATAATTTATAGCACAGATCTATATTGACATATATATAATATATGATATATATATATATTTTTAAATTAGAATAAAATGAAAACTAAAAGAATTTCAAATCACAATAGCCAACATTTTATTAACAATAAAACATAGATAACATAACAAATGTTTAAACTGAGAAATGTTATAATTTTATGCACAAAATGAGCGCATTTCAAATTTGATGCCTGCTACAGGTCTCAAAATAGTTGGGACGGAGGCATGTTTACCATGGTGTAGCATCTCCTCTTCTTTTCAAAAGAGTTTGAAGACTTCTGGGTATCAGTTGTATCTGGAGTTGTAGTGTTAGAATTTGGTCCCATTCTTGCCTAATATAAGTTTCCAGCTGCTGAAGAGTTCGTGGTCATCTTTGACATATTTTTCATTTAATGATGCACCAAATGTACTCTATAGGTGAAAGATCTGGACTACAGGCAGGAAATTCAGCAGCCAGGCTCTTCTACTACGAAGCCATGCTGTTGTAATAGCTGCAGAATGTTTTTTTTTTTTTTGCATTGTCCTGATGAAATAGACTAGGCCTTCCCTGAACTAGACGTCATCTGGAGGGGAGCATATGTCGCTCTAAAACGCTCATAGTCTTTTCCAAAACATGCAAGCTGTTCCGCTTTCGGTTCATTTGTCCGATGTAGCTCTTGTAAATCGTACCATCAGAGCAGTGTTAATTTGCTGTTCATTCCATTTTTGAACTGACAACGAACATTTTTCTGTGACTAAGTCGCGTTGCGATGAGCTAAAATTATAAAACAAAATCTGCAGCAATTTGGAAAATAGCGGAGTTTGACGGAACTAAAATGTTATTTGAGGACTACCGGACATTCTAAATACATCCTATAGGCTAAATTAACTGTTTAGTCTTTCAAAATGTGTGTCTCTGTAATTGGATGAGGGGCGTTTGCATATCTAGTCTTAGTATGACAGCCGCAGTGGACGGATAGGCTACCAAAGCATGAACTAGCGATCTGAAACAATGGCCTTAGCACCCGAAGGGTTAGAGACTGTATGACCAGACGTCCTGTTTTCCCGGGAGTCACAATTCGTTGTCGGTTAAAGGCGGGACAGGTGGAATTGCTCTGATAGAAGTGCTCTCTCGCGCACGCTCCACTTCTTTAGTTCTCATACAGCCCGCAATCAAATACACACACAGCAGTCCAAATATCTATCATGTAGATAGAGTATCTGACGTAAATACAGTCGGTAATGGCTTTAGTGAACGTAAACAGGTGGGTGAAAACTGAATGTGTGTCAGTATTACATGCATGCCTTCTGTCTTAAAGGGACAGCATTCCTAATTTAATACCTATCTGTGTTATCAATGTTAACCAACAAGAGATTTTAAATAAATGTATACTTGTTAAGTAAACCTACTGTATCTGAAAAATGAGTTTAATTTGTATCCCTACCAAAAAATACAAATGTATTCCAGTTTTTCCTAATTTAATCCTTTATTTAAATTTCTCATAAGCTTAATTAATTTGGTCTAAAGAGAGAAGAATTAATGACTATTTTTGAAGACTACACATAAAATAGCTACCAAAATAAATGTTGGTAACTGCAGTTTGACTAAAAGTTATGACTAAAAGTTGACTAAAATGCATTGACTTTTCGTCGACTAAAACTAGACTAAAACAATGAAAGACTCAAAAGACTAAAATGTGACTAAGACTATTAAGCATTTTCGTCTCAAGATAAAGACTAAGACTAAATAAAAAATGCCTGCCAAAATTAACACTGCATCAGATATTCTGCTTTTGAACTTAACGCTGATAACACACTGGAAGGTCTCCATTCTCTTTAGCCCGGAGGACACGGCGTTCGTGATTTCCAACAAGAATGTCAAATTTAAACTCGTCTGACCATTGAACACTTTTCACTTTTTAAAGGAGCCTTGACACGATGGCGCTTCTGGACCATGTTGACATATGGCTTCCTTTTTGCATGATAGAGCTTTAGTTGGCATCTGCAGATGGCATGGAGGAGTGTGTGTACCGACAGTGGTTATTACAGTGACAAGTATTCCTGGGCCCATTTAGTAATGCCAATGACAGAATCATGAGTGATGCTTTGTCGTCTGAGGGCCCGAAGACCACGGGCATCCAACAAAGATGTTTCACTGCTGGTTATATTCTGTATAATTGTGTATGTGATGAATAAAAATCGTGAAACCTTGTCCCTTAAGCACAGAGATTTCTCCAGTTTCTCTGAATCTTTTTATGATGTTATGCACTGTAGATGATGAGTTTTGCAAAGCCTTTGCAATTTGACTTTGATGAACGTTGTTTTTAAAGTATTCCACAATCTTTTTACTCACTCTTTAAACAGATTGGAGAGACTCTGCCTCTCGAAGACATCCCTTTTATAGCTAATCATGTTACAGAGCTGATGTCAATTAACTTAAGTTGCTAGATGTTCTCCCAGCTGAATCTTTTAAAAAATCCTTGCTTTTTCAGCCCTGTGTTGCCCCTGTGCCAACTTTTTTAAGACCTGTAGCAGGCATCAAATTTGAAATGAGCTCATTTAGTGGATACAAGTGTACAATTTCTCAGTTTAAACATTTGTTGTGTTCTCTATGTTCTTTTGTGAATAAAATATTAGCCTATGTGATTTGAAAGTCTTTTAGTTCTCATTTTATTCAAATTTATAAATGTCCCAACGTTTCCAGAATTCAGGTTGTATTTATATTTACACATACACAAATGAAAGTTTTTATTTGGAAGAAGAAAAAGAAGAATTTTGTATTTGTCACACACAATTATAAAGAGTATAACCAGCAGTGAAATGTGTTCTCTGCATTTAACCCATCCAAGTGCACACACACTTGGAGCAGTGGGCAGCCGAAGCTGCGGCGCCCGGGGAGCAGTTGGGGGTTTGGTGCCTTGTTCAAGGGTCTCACCTCAGTCGTGGACAATTCCTGCTGGAGCCGAGATTTAAACCCGCAACCTTGGGTTACAATTCCAATGCTCTATCCATTAGGCCACGGCTGTCCCCAACATAACTGGATATAACTTATTCTGATTTGTTTAAAATTTGATTCTGATTTGTTCAGACACACACTCTTAGAGTGAATTCTTAAAAAAAAAGATTTTAAAATTTAAAAATAAATAAATAAAATCCGGAGGGACATATATTAATGAATGCTGAGAATGTCTGTTGGTTTCTTACTGGTAGGACACTTTGGTTAAATTAAGAAATCTTCCCAGCAGAGGGCAGTACAACCTAAAATGAGATTGTCAGTCAAAAACACTGGCTCTGCAAAAAAAAAGAAAAATCTGTATGAAAACATTCGGTTAAATGTTGTACTTATTTTATATAATAAAATATATATTAATAAAAAATAAATACTAATATATTTAAATATATTTTTTGATTTAAGAATTATTATTTTTTTGCATAGCTAGAATTTTTTATAATTTTTTTGTTGAAACTTCATATGCCTCTGCAGCATCAGGCATCCACATAACACCTTTAAGCAGATAAGCTGATTATATTTATAAGTAATTCCATGATCAATCAGGTTTTCCCATGCATTTGATTCTGATCCATGACTGACAATAGACAAAATATGTGAATATTACGCAAGTTATCTATAAGTCATTACTTACTAAATTGCATTTACTGCTATCCGTTGAGCATAGCGGCCTGCTGAATGCCTGAAATGTACATGCACCTCTAATTGTGAAACCTTGTACAGTACAAAAGTGCAAGACTAAAGAATAAAATGAATGTTTTTGGAAATGTGTTCTGTGTCCATCAACAGGATCATTAGACCCTTTATATTCACTCTGTACAAAAACTGGCTTTTTATTATTTAATCATAATCCTTAATTGATTTAATCAGCAGAGCAAAAAGAATGGAGTGAAATCCTCAACCTGCACTACATTTAATCTCTGAACCAGTTAACCTTGGCGAGATGTGACAGCAGAGATCAAACTGCAAATGGAACGTGTTCATTAACACATTCTTAGCAATTAAAATGTATACAGACACAGATTTAAAAGGTGGTTGCATTTGAATGCCTCCATTAACATATATGTGTAATACAAAAGGAGGTGAATACAAATGAGTTTTAAGAAAACAGACCCCTTTGTACCATTTAACACAGGACAAATCTGTCTTAGTAACAATCTGTTGCAGTTAAACCAGTTTAGACAGAGAATGCAATACTGATGTTGCATTGCAAATAAATTGCAAGAGACTCCCTGGTGTTAGAAAGTCATAAATGTCACAGAAAAGGGGGTTTATTTCTCCCATTTAGTTTAACTGGGTAAACCTTATTTTACAGACTATTTAATATTTTATGAATATTGTATTTACAGGAATAAAGGTGTGCATTTTCTCTTTCTGTATTCAACCATCACCCATAACTTCAAAATGAAAAACCTGTTTTGGTATTCTTGGATTCTTGCATGACTTTAAAGTACAGTTATGATGTTATGATGTGTGTGACATTTTAGTGACTGTATGTTTTAGTATACTGTGTGTGCTGAGAAAAATACAGCCTAAATGTGTATATATAAACCTAAGCCATTCAGATTTGTTTGTTACTGTAAAATATAGGTTACTGATAACAATACACGTGGTACAATGGAAAATCACACAATGGCTTACAGTTAATCAAATTGGTCTCTACAGCAATTACACTGGAGAGTCCATTGTGTCTTGACACATTTTAACAGTTCAAAAGGCCTACTTGCAAACTACTACTTCAGCCGTTTCAACTAAGTTTTGTTTATCTTGAACATTGGTACATCTCAACTTCATACATAGACCTTAGTCAGGTTAGATGCCATATTTAAATTAATAACTCAATCTCATGAAAATAACATTTTAATGGCACGATTTTGTGTTTTTATTTGGCGTACTACTTATAAGCAGAAATTTGGCGTGCATATGATTCGCAATGGTTAGGTTTAGAGGTGCTTATGCACGCCAAGAAAGTGAGTATCATATGCACACACAAAAACTGCATATTATATGCACGTCAATGTCCGTTTCTGCGTATTAATAGCACGCAAACTTATTATTTGGACGTTTTGTCTACTGAAAGTACAATTCATAGAAAACACTGTAGCCGACTTTCATTCCTCACAGCCTCGTTTTCATTCCTGTCAAAAATTAAACAGGACTTTACCTGAGTGTATTGGTACTGAGTTATTCTGTATAGACTATATATATATATATTCTGTCTCAAACAGATACATGATAACAGTGTGAAATAATTTGTAGCCTATATTGCGATTTTAAAATTGAATTGTAGGCTACCTAAGAATAATATAAGACTAAAACAAAGCAACAACTATATATCGTGTAGCCTAGACCACCGTGTATGGTAACCTAAATTACAGTAAACCAACTAAGAGATTTTTACTGTAGCATTTTTTTTATTGTTTTCCCATTCGAATGACGATGATGCTGAGGTTTCCTCATTGTGCAGCTGTGTTGAGGAGGGTGTTGTGCAGTTGACGAGTGTGCGTGTGTGTGTGTGTGTGTGTGTGTGTGTGCGTGTGTATGGGTGAAGCAGTGCTGGCTGCTGTACAGACAGTGAAGCTCTGCTTCCTCCACCGGAGACACCTCAGCACCTGGACAGCTCCGAGAGTCCCTTTAAACCTTCGGTTTTTGGCAAAAGTGTAACTAAAACAACATGTAGCGTCCTAAAAAGTGCCCTACTATGCTACATCATTAAGCAACTAAACTTTTGCACCGGGAAATCATCGTTACCACCCTGACGAGTGAATAACCGTTGACTGCGGCAAACTGTTCCCTACAGGAGTCCATGGTACCGTCAAACTCACGCGGGGATGGGAGGGGGAATCCTCGTGGATTTATCAGCGTATCAACACGGCACTTATTCTGATCTGATAACGGACTGCTAAATGAACTGCATTTATTTTCTCGAGTGCAGCATGTCTAGATGTAAATAACTGTCCCTATATTAGTGGAAATATTTATGGATTGATCAACAAATCACACATTGCAGCAGAAGCATACAGGTAAGTCTGTCTCCATTACTGTTCCAGTTTTGCATGAGAGCCATGTACTATACTGCAATGTGCTTACTGAAGGTGCAAGTTAAAGGTTTTGTCTAGAAACTATTCTAAACAGCCTACATTGAAAGTATTTCTGTCCATCGAGTGCATGATCATCAGTATTATGATAATCAAATGGGACGTATGAAGCGCAGAAATGCTTTCAATGTAAGTAGATGGACACACTGTAAAAGGCGATAAGTTGACTTAACTTAAAAAGATTGAGGAAACGCATTCACAACAGTGCAGATTCACTTCTGTTTTATACACTAATGTAAAAGAACAACAACAACAACAACAAAAAAATCCCCGATTAATCCTGAATGTGAATCCACAATTGTGTACCAAAGAAACAGTGTGATTAATATAATTAAGAACGAACTATTTTACACCAATATCAGGCATAAATTAATTTGCTGCTAAACCCTGCAGAGGTGAAGCGTGTGAAGCGCATGTACAATTCATTCTCTGCTATTAAATATGTGCTTCATGACACATTGTCACATATCAGAAATCAAGGAAGCTCTATAAACTGAGGAATTAGTAGTCCTTATCTCTCCCTTTAGTAGAGTCCACTGGAGGAAGACATCCACAGAGCAACGGGGATCCAGCAGGTAGGTGATGAGACAGATTGTAATCTTGAGACCAGACAATGAATGTTTGGAATGAGTGTAGTTTTATAGAGAGCTTGATTGGTAGCAACAGGTGAGGAGGATTCCCTGATGGAGGTCAGGTGTGAATGATTATGATGGAGAGCAGGTGTGCTCAGTCATGGCTCAGGTGAACCCAGGTGAGGGCGTTTGTAGTGATTGGAGAGGGAGAAGGACAAACCGATTCGTGACATTACCTCCCCCTCCCGGAAGGCGCGTCCCGCGTCATAACTGTAACACCTGGGAGGGGAGGGGTGGGTGCCTTGGAGGCCTCAAGGGACATGGAGACAGGGCAGGTGCCCCCCCCCCCCCAAATTATGGATTATGATTAAATAATAATGACCAATGGCGGAGCAGGGTGCTCGGGCAGCCATGGCGGAGCGGGAAGCTCGGGAGGCCATGACAGATCCGGGGGCTCGGGCGACCATGGCGGATCCGGGGACTCTGTGGGCCATGGTGGGTAGCCCCCCTCCACCCCCCCCACCCCAAAATAAAATTATTGGGGAGATCGCTGCCTGGGGGGGCGCTTTGGAAGCGCGGATGCTAGGGGGCGCTCTGGAAGCGCGGACGTTAGTGGACGCTCTGGAAGCGCGGACGCTAGGGGGCGCTCTGGAAGTGACTCTGTGAACTCCTGGAATGGAGCGGACTCAGGAGGGGACTCCTGAGGGGATGGAGGTCAGGTGTGAGTGATTATGATGGAGTTCAGGTGTGCTCAGTCACGGCTCAGGTGAACCCAGGTGAGGGCGTTTGTAGTGATTGGAGAGGGAGAAGGACAGACCGATCCGTGACATTCGTGATATCTGATAAACTGAACACCCAGCAAAAATGTGCAGTAGACATATGGTCAGTGGGAGAAGTGGCATTATAACATGCATTTCATTTTATCCTCTCTCTCTTTTGTGGGTCAGCTATAAAGTTTAAGGCCACTTTGACGAATCTCACCCCACTCTGGCAAATATCAGCCCATGCACATTAATTTGCCATGAAATTGTAATATTCTCATCACTCCTATCTTAATTAACTGGCTCCAAGTCATTAGTCATGTGAGCAAGGATATGAATATAATTACGTAAATTCACAGGCAAACTTTTGGAGATTATGATAACAATGATCCCTAAAAATCACAGAATATTTTTGGTATTCTGAACAGCGTTGAATAAATGTATGATGAATCCACCAAATAAAACAACCAATTCCATGTAAAATAAAATAATAACTTTTGTGCTATATTGGGGTAGTCGTGGGTCTAATGGATAGAGTGTCGTACTTGTAAATCGAGGTTGTGGGTTCGAATCTCGGCTCCGGCATGAATTGTCCACGACTGAGGTGAGACCCTTGAGCAAGGCACCGAACCTCCAAACTGCTCCCCGGGCACCGCATTGTCGGCTGCCCAGTGCTCCAAGTGTGTGCACTTGGAGAACACATTTCACTGCTGGTTATACTCTGTATAACTGTGTATGTGACAAATAAAGCTCATCTGAGCTTAAATGTTCTTTTTTCTTTTTTTTTTCAAAGAGTTATGATGGCTGATACTCTTCTTCGCATATATTTGAATAATGTTTACCAACATTAAGAGGCAGCAGTGCAAATCCGCCATGTTTCCCGTGGGCAGATGTCCAGCAATCATTCCAGCAATCTGTCATATAAACTAGATGACAGTGAAGACAAGAACATCATCTATTATAACAGCTGTAAAATGTTAATTCATACAGCAGACACACACATTGGCTCATTTGATTAATCAAACAAAAAACAACAAGAACTAATATCTTTAATCAAATGGATTTTTAAATACATACTGATTTCACTAGATGGAAAAATACAAAGTAAGTTTCTCCAGGTCAAGACATTGCTACTCTTTGGAGAATATATTTAATGTCAAGCATGTCAAGAAGGTCACTTGCATGCAAAAAGACAGAGACGTAGTACTGGAGCGCTGTGCAATTTGGTGTGTGTGTGTGTGTGTGTGGGTGCGGGGGGTGTTGCAGATACAAGGGAGGCTGGTGCAGTTGTCGTGTTCGCTAGGGTTTTCTCTATCTATCACCTCCATGTTGTTTACCAGACTACAGCTATACAAAAGACCATATCACTTTGAGAGTGAAGGGAAATACTGACAACAGCCATTTGTCAGCATGATAGGGCATTTATATCTGAACCAGAGCTGGGGTGGGAACCATTAACCATTAAAACATCTTTGCCTTCCGGACAGCATGATGTTATCAAGAATGTAAACTCTTATCTTATCACATAATCACTTATTAGAAATTATTTAACAATTTTTTTCAGCAAAAATAATGAAGGTAATTAGAACATCTGTACTGTATGCATGAATTACTTAATTGTGCATCTCAGTCTGCTGTGCATAATCTCAGTGCAGACCCTGATAGTTGTCTCAGATGTTTATATATAGACCCAGGGTGAAGAAAATGCCCCTGGCAAGAGTTTTCTTTTATCTGTGAAAGATGAGATGGCAGGTGGGTGCTATAAATGCAGAGTATATTGCACTGCAGAGGAGATGGATGTTTGGGTGAAAAGTCGTAAGGGTGACAAATGCCTCTGTGGCGACTGTAATGTAATGTAATCAGGCTTTCAAGGTGGTGATCTGAATATTCATGTCTTGGTGAACATTTTGCTGAATTTTAGAATGCATTATTATTTAGTAAAGTGCATGAAGATATGCCAATAATATACAGTTATTTCGTTACAGTTGAGCGAATACCAAAATTGAAGAGTTGGCTCTCTTTCAGTTAACTCATTAGAGTGCATCTGTCTGTCTGACCTCTAAACCTTTAAACTTAAAGGTAGCAAAAAATGTGCAGAATTGCAATTGAATTACAGTAACGGAGTGTCTATTTTTTTTTTTTGTCAAGTGACAAAAGATGGTCAAATGTTGTCAGTTCTAGTGGTGCAGATGGTAAAACGTGTGTAGTATTCATTTTGACGCGATCGTTTTTGGTCAACTTTTTTTTCTCTCTTTTCAAATTTCAAATCACGCCAGAAAAGCATTTATTTTCAACAAAAATGAAGGAAATAATCAAAAAGTTGAAAATAAAATAATGGTTCGAGTAGATGTAGGGAGGGCATATTGTCCCAATAAGATGGAATCTATTTAATAATTTGAATTAAAATTAAAATTTACACTCAGTAAGTTATTATTGCATACTGTTTTATTAAGTGAAACTGTGAATGATTTATTGACAAAGCCTTGCTTGAAAGCTTAAAGGTTTTATAGACAAACAGATCTGTTGGAAATGTCACCTACAGAAATGTATACTTCATTTACATTTGCTTGGGATCCATTTATTTATTTATTGAAACAAATAATTAGCAGTTGTTCTTAAGCGGTAGTACAGACATTTGGAATGTTACAAATAAATAAATGCTTTCCTTGTGAACTTTATATTCAAATATCATCAAAAAAGTTGTTATGGTTTACACAAACATTGATAATATTAAGAAACACTGAACATCAAATCAGCATATTTAAATGATTTCTGAAGGAACAATGACTGTTAAAAATTCAGCTTCAGTCAAAAATTCAGCCATCACAGGAATAATAAAGTTTTAAAATATAATAAAATAGAAAACAATTATTTCGAATTGTAATATTACTTCAAAATATTTCAGTCTTTATGTATTTTTATTAAAGAAATACAACCTTGATGAGACCCCAAAACATATATTTTAAATGTATATATATTTAATTTATTTGTAGCAAATTTCTTCTAGTTCAAATTCCAATTCATGAACTCAAAAGTAGCCAATTCTTAAATTCTCTAAATGTTATCCAATATTAATATCCACATTGAGACCATGTGATACTGAAATCTCACAGAATATTATAAAAAATATGCATTTTTGTTACAGAAAAAGCCTTGCTCATGCAACAAAACCTCTTTTCCCCCTTTCACAGGATGTCAGGAAACGTGTCTCTTCTGTCAGTGAGTCCCACCAGCATTTGGGAAAATTCCTCTGTGCTGAACGGCACCCCTCCTCGCTTTCCTTCAGACTGGGAGACGCCCACATTCACTGTGGCTGCGCATTTCCGTGTGGCAGCCACCCTGGTGCTGTTTGTCTTTGCAGCTATCAGTAACCTCTCAGTGTTGATCAGCGTGACCCGGGGACGGGGACGCCACCTGGCCTCTCACCTGCGGCCTCTCATTGCCAGTCTGGCCTCCGCTGACCTGGTCATGACTTTTGTGGTGATGCCACTCGACGCTATATGGAATATCACAGTGCAGTGGTATGCCGGCAATGCCATGTGCAAGATCCTCTGCTTCCTCAAGCTTTTTGCCATGCATTCGGCAGCGTTTATCCTGGTGGTGGTGAGTCTGGACAGGCACCATGCAATCCTGCACCCGCTGGAAGCTCTGGATGCCGGCCGCAGGAACAGGAGGATGCTGCTGGCTGCCTGGATCCTCAGTATCCTGCTCGCCTCTCCGCAGGTAAATGAAAGAGATGTTATTTTAATTGGAGTTGTCATCTGTGGGACTTGTCTTGTTATGAAACAGCACAAAACTGCATCGGAGGATTTATAGATGGATGATAATGTTGGTGTTAGAAAACACTTGTTGATGGTAATGCGTGTCTTTTTCAAAATATTGCGTCCTTTTCCAGCTTAACATGAGAAGACAAATATAAACAGATCATCACACCAATGTAATTGTACAATGACACATTTCACATCTGAGGGAAAAAAGTGGAGGTTAGTTTCAAAGTTTCAAATTTAATTCAATTCAACTTTCAGCCTACAACATAACATGCATTTCCTGATAGCCATCTAAGCTTGCCTATTTTATAAAGTAATTAGTTGAGGCTTAAAGTGGTGCAATAACTGACCCTGAGTCAGTGACTCTTCAGTGAGATCTTGCATTGATTATAGAGCCTATTTGTCAAGCTACAGTAGTCTCGGGGCATTTTCTATAACCTTTGAAATGCCTGGTCGAATCTTGTCTTGCCTAACTTTCCCTCTGATAGAACGGTTTCTCTCCACACACTTAATTCCATTAATGTCACTTTTAGCAGCCTGTAGATGTGGCCATGGCTTTTAAAATCATTAAAAGAGAGATAAAGAAGCTTGTCTGAGACAAGGTCAGTTTGGCATCCATGGATAATGGGAAAGAGATTCTGAAGAGCGTGGATGGTGAATTATAGATATTGATAGATCTCGCCGTACCTGGATTCTGTGCACGTGCCTCCCCTAGAGGAAGAAACAGGGTTTTCATCTGTCACATTGTGTGCTACCAGATAAACTGTAGCAGAAAATAGAGAAGTATATCAAATAGAAAAATAAAGTGGACCTTGGGCAAACTATTATTTATTTTTTTATCTGAAAGCATAGTGATAACATGACAAGAATTTACAATGTTTTATTGAAGTTCAACAGAGATAGCAAAATGTGTTCTTTCCATATTCTATAATGACCCAAAAATAGATTTGCAAATTCAGGGGAATACCTATAATCAGAGCTGGGTAGATTACATACAAATTTCAATCCACCACTAATTCTAAGTTACATTTTTTATATTTTTTTATAACGTAATCCACTATATTACTCATTTTAGGTATTATAATCTGACTACTTTTGGATTACTTTTAGATTACTTCTGACCTAACTTGTTCATCACATTGATTTCAATAGGATAATCTTGATACAAAAATATAAAGAGAAAGAAATGATATATAGACCTATGCCCTTCGTTGTTATTAACAACATGAAGCCTCAGCGTTTCCCAAACTGGGGTTCATCAAGGAACTGCAGAGTCAGTTTAATTAAAAGCTAACAATTAATCAAATCGTAAATGTGTAAAATTAGTCAAATGTAAATAAAACAGTTTCTAAAAATGTAATATTTTATTTGATTACCTGTTTGTCATGTGTTAGATATTTTAGAATGGAACATTTAAAAGATGAAAAAGAGGAAATAGGACGAATCATTAAGTTGTCAATTCTATGTAAGCATGTAATCAATAAAAAAATTACTCTAATTTAAAATGTAAGTTAATCTAATTACAATACTCAATTTTTAGAATCTAACTATGCAATCTAAATGACATATAATCAGTTACTCTCTGCCACTAAGAGTGTTTTGTCATCACAATGCTATATTTCATATCTCAATTCATGACATGAAAACTTTTAGGCTTGCTGTTTGTCTATTTGACTATCAAACTTTGAGGTTTTACACTTCGCATGTAATATTTGTAGAAGATGTGTGAATATTTTTATGCAAAACTGTTGTAAAAAGCTGATCAGCAGATCACAAAGTGATTAAAGGGTTAGTCTACCCAAAAAAGGAAAATCATTTACTCACCCCCGTACCATTGCAAACATGTAGAACTTTTTTTCTTCAGTGGAACATAAAAGGTGAAATTTTGCCATGAAATTGCAATGAATGGAGACTGGAGCTTTCAAGTTTCTATAAAGGACACAAAAGCACCATAACCATGTTTTAAAAGTGTTCTTCATGTAACCTGTTTATTGCTTTTCTTTATCAATTGCTCTTTATCATTTCAGTTATTTATTTTCAGGGCAATTAAGGCTGAAGGAGTTGACTTTGTGCAGTGTGTAACTCATGGAAGCTTCCAGCAGCGCTGGCAGGAGACAGCCTACAACATGTTCCACTTTGTCACCCTGTATGTGATCCCTCTGCTGGTAATGAGCTTCTGCTATACGCGGATCCTCGTGGAAATCAACCGCCAGATGCCTCGTGGTAAAGGAAAGGGTAATTGACTTTTGCTCTCTTCTGACCTGGTAATAGTCATTGATAAACAGCGTGACTGCATTCAGATTGTGAATTTGATGAGGAATTTACTTCTTACAGTTAATGAGACTGTAGGGCTGCCTTGAATTATTTGAAATATTGTTATTTTTGATAAAAACCAAGTCTTATCTCAAATAACATCAGGTTTAATGTGAATTTCAAAAAAATAGTTGAGAGGCTCTTTTGTGTGGTATTATAGATCGATGCAGATGCCTCAATTCAAACAGTAGTATAGAGTTGAGTGTTCAAGTGTTATATAACCAGAAAACCAAGATTTTCCTTTTTCATTGACTGGTTTCTGGATCAAAATGATAAGGCAGGTCACACAAACCCATTTTCTAGACTTCTAATTTGCATTGGGTTTTGTAGGTGGGGAACCTTGTCTGAGACGTAGTGGAGCCGACATAATCCCAAAAGCACGCATGAAGACCCTGAAGATGACCATCATCATTGTGGCGTCATTTGTGGTGTGCTGGACACCGTACTACCTGCTTGGCATCTGGTACTGGTTTCAGCCTCATATTCTGCAGGTGATGCCAGAATACATCCATCACGCTCTCTTCGTCTTCGGCAACCTCAACACATGCTGCGATCCGGTCATCTATGGTTTCTTCACACCCTCGTTCCGAACGGACATAACCAGCTGCTTCAGCAGAAGGAATCAAAACTCTTCTCCCAAATCACTGGACCGACTCTCTGCAAGGAGAGGGGGTGCAAGCGGAGAAGCCGAGTCGGACCTCGGAAGCGGTGACCAGCCCAGTGGACAACAAGCATAGAGGGTCAAGACACCTCAATGAGCTAGAGATTTTGCCCTGTAAACATGAAATATAGGACTTTTACTCTGTGTCCAGACATCTACATGTATATGCTGCTGATGGTGTCTTGGTATTTATAATATGAGCAAGTATCCGTTTGCTTGAATTCAGTTTGAATCCACTTGAACATGGAAAAGCAACAGTATCATATTGTGGTTTCAAGCTTGGATATCTTCTAGAAAGATGTATGTACAGGTAAATATGAATGTAAATGACCAAATGGCAGCACAATGCCTCAGGCAACACCTTGAACGTGAGATAGCAAGGTCTGGAACAGGGTTCTAAATATACAGTGCCTCATGTATAACGGCTTACGTGTCTGGAATCAGTTAATGAGGATCTCTAATTAATACAATCTCAGAGTTCAGAGTGACAACCCCAGCTAAAAGCTTCTCTGACACGTTGCTTATCTAATATTTCCTCTCTACATCCTTATTAGGAATGTCACTTAATGTTTTACAATGGCCTTAGCTCATGAATCATTCATTTAAATGAAATGCTGTTATAAATGTTCAGGCTTACACATTGTGTTTATCCATGGAATCACCATAAACATTCTTCGTGGAATTCATCCAGTTGTGTTTGCAATGTATGTGTTCATGAGGATATGCATGATATTCCATCTTAATCTTTGTGGTGTGTACTTGTGATGAAAAATTTATCTGAATGGACCATACAGCCTTAAAGGGATAGTTCATGTAAAAATAAAAATGTTATTTACTCACCCATATTATTGCATTTGTATACTGTTATTCTTTCTGAGGAAAATAAAGAGAGCAATTTGATGAACATTCAAATATTTTCTAGACAAAGAAAGTTTGTTGTAATCACAAGCTGTCAAGCTCCAAAAAGGCTTTATTTGCTCTAAGTTTCATATTACTTATGTTGCATTCCATGTTATCCATAGCCTTGCAATAGCTTTGATGGACATCAATAATATCAAAAGTGATTGATTTTCACGTTTTATGATCACACTTCAAAACTGCAAACAAACATTATATCTAATAACTCACTAGCACCTCTTCCAGCAGCAACCTAGTTTTCCCGGGAGGACTCCCATCCAGGTACTGACCACGCTCACCCTAACCCTAACCCTAACCCTAACTCACCCTGCTTAGCTTCAGTGGACAACTCTGCAGATCTCTCGCCTGGAGAGCTCACTCTGCAGCTGAAGAGTGACAGTTGCTGGCATAATTAGATATTACATATAATTTGTTAGTAAAACAAAAGTGTTGCACATTTTATTGGTGCAAAGACGAGATTTTGTACAATATTTGCAACTGCTTTTTAGCACTTCATTAGAAGCACCACAATTATTAAACGACATTTAGAAGAAGTTTATTTTAAAATGGAATCATTGAAAATCAAAATAAAGCTTGATTAACACTTGTATTTTGTTAAAGATTTATGTTTGGCATTTTTGCGATATGTTTTTAGACAGGAAGTGAAGTGGGAGAGAGAGGGGGGACGGGATCGGGAAAGGTCCACAAGCTAGGACTCGAACTTGGGATGGCCCAAGCGCAACAGCCCTTTATGTCGATGTATTGCCCACAAGGCTACACTTGCATTGTAACAACACTATGAGTGTGTCCCATCGGTTAATGAAAAGTTCACACACTTGTGGTCTTCATGCCCATTTGAACACTTATACAGGAAATACATAGTATAAGTAGACAAGTGGTCAAGTGCAAAGACCTCAAGTGTGGGTATTTGGACAGGCCCAATGTTGGGCAGAATGAGCACACAGCACACACATCCCTTACATATAACCCAACACGACAGCAATATGTTGCCTTATTGAAAGACAAATTCTGTATTGCAAATTTGCTGTTACTGATGTTTTTAGCATACAGGCACACCAGCACAACGTCATTTAGAAACCGATTCAGATATTTGGTAAAATGAAAGAGCACTATGGGACACACAAATTGGATTTGAACAGCTGTGATTCAGTGTGGACAGTCAATCATTCAAATCAGATTACATTCGGATACATAAATAATTCGATTTGGATTGACAGTCTGAACAAGGCCTATTTGCTTTACAAATCCCAGATGAAGTAAAACAGTTGGATAAGTTAGGGGTGGGGATCCCAATAAATTGACTGACTAAATCAGACAATCTGCTCTTATTGGTGAACATAAGCATATGGAAGAAACCGAAGACACCATGCAGAAGAACTGGCTCAACAGCAATGAGTCAATGGCCTCAAAAGGTTTTACAGTGGAATTTGTGACAGTATCAAAATATATTCTTCAATCTGAGTATTCTTGCTATTAACTATCTTCTTCTATGAAGATTATTGGATCAGCAGCACACATTTAGCATTAGTCATTGACTGGCAGGTAATGGTAGAGCACAATAAACCAATTTGAACAAAAAAGTGGGTCTACATATATATATTTTATTTTTAATCATTTTTAAAATGTGTTAATTTAGTTTCATAGTCAAAAGTATTTATTCTAATATAATCCAAACATGCACTTTGCCAAAGGCATTTTTAAATATTTGAAGCGCACTGTATAATCCCACCATAAAACACTTTAATTTACACATGCAATGTACCTTTCAACCTGCCTTTAAAAATTAGCTGCTAATTCCTAATCCATGTAGCACAGCACCTGGACAGCAGAAACAATACACGACAGACTGTAATATATTTACAAAGTCATCGTTAAGCAATACAATTGATTAATAGGGGTCCTGTTTCCAGCCGAGCAACTGCCATTGAGATTAATGGAAATGCTATCAGCTAATTCTCTCCAGACTCATTTTATTTGTGTTTACACAGCTTGTGGTGTCATGATGCTGCAATGGAGAAGCGAGAAGCATGGAGACGAAGGAACTTAAACTTTACAATCTTTAATGAAACCCAAAAAGCAGGGAACATAGAGCAGGGAGTAGACAAAATGACGTTAACGCCAGTTGACACAAACTGAACAGACAAGAGCAGTTAGTAGGCAGGCACATGAGGATAATTAATAGAACGCAGCTGAAACAAATGAACATAATCAAACAAGGGAGAAACTGGGTCACGAGGAGCACATGGGGAGAAAAAGAAACACAGACAGTCCATGGGCGTTACATATCACCCCCTGCCAGAAGGCTCGTCCTTGGGCCAGATATACAATCGAGGGGTGGGAGGGTAGCGAGGTTCCTCAGAACAGGCTTGTGCGGGACGGGAAGCCTCCAGGCCGGTACCATGCAGAGCGAGCAGAACGAAGATGCAGGAGATTCCACTTTACAATCTTTATTAATCCAAATAGCAGGGAACAGAGAGCAGGCAGAAACACACGTAGACCAAAGGCTAGACGTATAGATACCCGACAGGGAATCAAGGTGTTGAAAACTCTGTTCTTCTAAAGTGTAGAAAACTCAGAAGAGAAGACCAGGAGACTTCTGATTCGATCGTCAGCAGAATTTCTTTATTCTATGACATGTGTTGTTATCTGTAGTCATCGAAGATCTCTTCTTAAGTCATTTTACAGGGTATCTTATAGGTATTTTTGGAGGAGGGATTCTTAGAGGTGGAGACAAACATCAAACAAAGCAAACATCTGAGGGAGGCGTTAATTACAGGAACCTTCCGTGGTCCAATAAACCTAACAAAGGTTGAATCTCTCAGTAGTCTAACTCCTTGATCTTACCATTACAAAAGGCACAGCTGTCTCGAGCTCAAATGGTCAGGAAACGCTCTCAAACATCTGTATTTCCTGACACTTTCTTTAGTCAGGAAGTGTATCTAAATTAAACATCTAAAATAAAATTTGTAATCCTTCAATTCCCCTCTTTGAGAGTTCTAATAACTCTCACAAAATACAAATTTAGACACTTAAAAGTTAATTCTTGTAACTTGTAATCTGTTACAGGCACATAGTACATGTTCTGTGTTGCTTATATGTAATTGCATGCTGACACAGAAACAAAACATGCAATTAGTTTTGCTGAAAGATCGTATGTGAGTCTCTGCGTTGTGTATTTTTTTTCTTCTTTCTTCTTCTTTCTTTTCTCTTTCTTGTGTGATAGTTGGCTCGGTAATGGGTCTAGTTGTTTTCTAGAGGTTGTGGCTTTATCCGCAGGTGAGAAGGGTGGTGCATATGGATCTCAGGACAGCCATCAAATGGTATCTGCACAGAGGAAGAAAGAAACACAAACAAGAGAGAACTAACGGCACAGAGCAGTATTTGTAGAGTCTGCAAACATTAGGGTTGTATCCTCTGTTCAAAATATAGTCTGCTATGGTTGTTCCTTCTTTCCCTATTTCTTAATTCCTGCGACACCTAAAGAACAGTGAGGAAAGGATGGACTAATGGAGGGAAAGGCCTATGAGGAAATCTTCACCTCAGGGTTGGCCCCAAGCCTGTTGCTTTCGGTTCTTCCCTGGGCTCCTCACTGGTTCTTGTGTCTGCCCTATCCTATCCCTGCAGGGGGAGGAACAACCTTACAATGTGACACATGAGTCCAAGTTTTCCTTCCCTGACACAATACTGCAGCTGCTGTAATCAACATCACTTGATGTGGTCCGTACCACTTAGGCTCTAATGGCTTGTTTTTGAATGTCTTTATCATGACCCATTGACCTGGGACGATTGTGTGTCCACCTTCTGGTGGAGTCTGCCAACACGACTCAACTCTCTTTGGCACTCTGCACTGCCTTTGTGAGGTTTTCACAGTAAGCGATCAGGGCATCTGAAGCAATGTGCACATCAGCATTTCTAAGATCAATCACACCTGGCATCTGCATTGGGCGCCCAGTAATAATCTCATGAGGGCTCAGTCCTACTGATCTGTTAGGTGATGCTCTCATACTACACAGTACTGCGGGCAGTGCTTCAACCCATGGTACTCCTTCCTGATGCATTTTGCTTAGCCTGGTTTTGATTGTTCTGTTTGATCGCTTCAACCTGTCCTGATGCTTGTGGCCTATAGGGGCAGTGAAGGTTCCACTTAATCTTCAACATTCTAGACACTTCCTTGACTACCTGTCCTGTGAAGTGGGTACCTTGATCTGAGTCAATGCAATCTGGTAATCCCCATCTGGGAATGAAATCAGTGACAAGACATTTAGCAGTGTGTGCAGCTGTAGCGCCCTGTTGGATAAGCTTCTACCCATCTTGAGAACTTGTCTATTACTACCAAAACGTCAGTTTTTCCTTTACAAGGGGCAACGATATGTAATCAACTTGCAGGTGACGAAATGGCCCTGGTGGAGCTGGGGTATGTGCTGCTGGTGTAATGGCTGCTGGTACATCATTATTTTTCTGACATGTAACACATCTCTTGACTGTTTCAGTGGCTGCGTTTCTGAATTTTGGATTCCACCATTGATTTGAGAACCTGTGATTCATCGTTGCTGGACCACTATGACCCAAACTGTGTATTTGTTGAGCCAAATATGGCAACAGTGATTCGGGAGCAACATACTTTCCCCTTTGGTCCAGCAGCCGGATGAATCCACAGTGGCTCCTTTGTCTAACCATGTCCATGCTTCATATAGAGGAACGCCTTTATACAGATCAACGATTGATTCAGGAGGTAGAATTATCTTCTGTGCTGTACTACCTGAACACACTTGTACAGTTGCATAGAAACAAGCCTGTTTAGCCGCTACATCAGCAAGAGCATTACCTTTAGCTTCCGTAGTATTAGTTGTGAGATGTGCTTTCACTTTGATCACTGCTAATTTCTTTGGGAGTTTCATGGCAAACATTAAATCTTTCACTAATCCAGCATGCTTAATGGGGATCCAGCAGAAGTTAGAAATTTTCTGGTTTGCCAAATGACACCAAAATCATGAATTACCCCAAAAGCATACCTGGAATCTGTGTAGATATTTGCAACCGATCCTGAAGCTAGCGTGCATGCTCTAGTTAAGGCTACTAGTTCTGCAGCTTGAGCTGAAAAATGATCTGGAAGACGACCTGAAGCAACTACTTCAGTGGTGGAAGTTACTGCATATCCTGCTCGTCTGTTACCTTCAATAACTTGAGCTGAACCATCAACAAACAACTCCCAATTCTGCGTTCTCTATGGGAGTTTCTGCTATTTCACTTGTCGCTGCATATGTAAGCGTAACACAATCATGAGTCATTTCGCCTTCATCCTCTAACACAAATTCAGTCATTGCAGACAT
Organism: Gymnocypris eckloni scoliostomus; assembly: GCA_027564155.1. NCBI lineage: Eukaryota > Metazoa > Chordata > Actinopteri > Cypriniformes > Cyprinidae > Gymnocypris > Gymnocypris eckloni. Next base: position 31,236,707 of record CM050421.1, read on the forward strand.
CATACATGAGGATGGGTTCGTGACTGGTGCACGCTGTATAACAATATTCGGGGCTGTGAGAGTTGCTAACCAATTTCCCCAACGGAGGAGGTGACAGAAGTGACTTTTGCTTGATTCATTAGTGCGGACACTGTGTGAGGGCATTTTACGTTTACAGTCTGACCTAACACCATTCCTGATGAAGCCTGAAGAGCTAGATGAACTGCCTGTACTGCTCTGAGGCATGGGCCCATACCTTGAGCGACTATGTCAAGTTTACCGGAATAGTAATGAATTGGGCGTAAGCTGCCCCCATGATCTTGCATTAGACATGCAGTCATAAAGCCTAAGTGTTCATGGACATAAAGCACAAAGGGTCTATCAGATTGGGCAATTCCTAATGCTGGTGCTTGACATAGTGCTCTCTTCAAATCATTAAAAGCTTTGAGATGAAGTTCTTCCATACAAACAGTATCTGAATCTTTACCATGGCCTTTCAACAAATCATAGAGAGGCTGAGCAATCGAGGCATAGTCTTCAATCCAAGGTCTACAATAACCTGTTGTTCCTAAAATGAGCGGAGTGTTTTAATGGTATTAGGCGGAGGTATGGCTTTGACTGAAGCCGCTCGATCCTGTGTAATGGATCTATTTCCTGCACCAATTGTTTGACCCAGAAATGTGACTTGCTTTTTAGCAACTTGAGCTTTGTGAAAGCTGCATTTGTGTCCTTTTTTATGCAAATAGTCCAACAATGATGCCAATTCAGTTTGATGTACCTCATGATCTGTTGAGGCAATCAAAATATCATCAACATATTGGATCATAGTGGACTGTTTTACCGGACATTCTGGGTCACACAAATCACGCCTGACAGCCTGATGATATATGGTTGGGGAGTTTTGAAATCCCTGTGGCAATCGTGTCCACTGGTATTGTTCATAGTCAACTGTGAAAGCTAACCATGGCTGGCTGTCAGAGTGCAACGGTACAGAAAAGAATCCATTAGACATATCAATTACTGAAAAAATCTTACAATCTAATGGTAAGCCATTACAAATTGTAGATGGATCTGCCACTAGGGGTGATTTTTTCAATATGTTTATTGGCTACTCTGTAGTCTATTGTAGTCTCCATGTCCCATTAGATTTCTTGATGGGCCATATGGGTGAATTACATGGACTGTTGGTTTTAACTAGCACTCCTTGCATCAGCAAATTTTCTACAATAAGTTTGATTCCTGTATAGCTTCCTTATTAATCGGATATTGTTTGGTGACCGGAGGTGGAGTTCCTGTCAATTTAACTGGTTCTACACCTGTCAACAACCCACAATCATCCTTGTCTTTAGCCCAAATTGGATGATTCTGTAAGAAAGCATACTCGGAGGGGTTGCATTATTGGTAGAAATCTGTGCTGAGGAAATTTTTATGCTAGTAGATTCTGAGGACATGTCTAAAGTTAGATTTATTTGTCTCAGAAGATCCATGCCTAAAATTGCACCTGTATTTAATGGAGCGCATAGCAATTTTGTAGTCAGAGTTTTTGGGCCAAATTGTACCTCTATGGGCGGAGTTTCATACAAAACAGAATCTTCACCTATTACACCAGTTAAACAAAGTTTGGTTTTCTTGTATGGGATGTTTAAACCTTGTGCCAATTTTGTAGGAATTACTGTAATTTCTGCACCTGTATCAAGCAAAAATCAATCTCTTTCTTTTATGCTACCTTTCACAAAAATTCTTTGGTCATTGTGTTGGATTACAGGGGAAAGGTAGCTACTCACAGCCCCAATAATTAGTTTTTTCCTGGTCTTGTTGTGCTCTTAGAAGAGCCTGAACTAACTGTCCTATAGTTTCAGTGGTCACTGGCGGAACTACTTCAGGGTTGTGTGCAGGCTGAGAAGGAGCAGAATTATGCATAGCATTTCTTTTACTATCTTGCAACTTCTTCCTACACTCTTTCTCCCAATGTCCTAATTTTTCACAGTATTTGCATTTGCTTTCTCTTTTAGACCATCTATTGTCTTGTTTTGTTGTGTTAAACGTAGCTGCTGCTACTCTTACTTTTGCTTGACATCAGCATCTCTTTCCCATGTAGCTAACCTGTCTAGGTTACTTCTGAGAGTTCTGTTAGACCAAGTTAGATCTAAGAATGGTAAAGCTTTTCTGTATTCGGCTACAAGGCCATCTGACCAGATACGAACCAAGGGTCCCTTGTCATCCAGAACACCTTCAGGGTCATCAACAATTCCACTGTAGATTACAGCTGACTGACAAAATCTCTCAGTATATTCACTCACAGTTTCTTCTTTCCTTTGCACACAGGTAGTAATTCTAGACCAATCTATTTTGGGTCCTAAGATATTCTTTAGGATTTTCAAAATACCTTCTCTTAAATCACCCTTACTGGCATTTCGCAGTTCAGAAGTGACAGCAGATTCAAAACTGTTGAATTCAGATTCAGTTAGTATTTGTGACATCAGCTGCGTGACTTCTGCCAACGACATGTCATAAAGACGCATTTTACTGATCAATGTTCTTCTAAATTCAGAAAATGTGTCTGTTAAACTTTGAGATAGTCTCTCTATATCTTTAGGACCTAAAGCTTTGGCAACAGTTTGCACCACAGAAGAATTGAGAGGAACACTATCAGTTTCCTCAATCCCCTGAGATCTTCTCCTAGCAACACACACATTGACTGAATTTACAGGCACATCAGTTACTGATTGGAGAGCTACATCTGTTTCAAAGAACGCTTGTAAATCAGGGTAAATGTTATCAGGCTGACTTACTTCTGCATCAGTGTTTGCTGCAACTTTCTTGAGGTTCAATTTCTTAGTCAAAGTGGATACTCGCACGGAGTTCATTGTTCTGTTTCTCTAGCTCTGTTACGCTGAGACTGTTGTGTCGCTAGCGTTACACTGAATTCTCTGTGACAACAGATAATGCCTTTCACATTGTTCTTACGAATACTTGCTCCTAGTACCTTTTACACTCATCTACTGACCAAGTCTTGTCTGGATGAATCTCATATTTCTGTTAGTTCTTGTCTAACTTTTCAGTGACTATTAGGTCCATTTTTTCCTAATAGTGTTTTGAATTGACTATCTGACCACAGAGGAGTCGCAAGACCACTCTTTTCTGTGGTTGGAATCAGCTTAGCATTCCTTCTGACCATTTTGTAAGTTTCTTCGTACCACACAAACAAAACAAACACTTCTCTGATCAACAGAGGGTACACTTGTTTTTAACACGTAAATGCCAAAAAACCTTCCCTGCCTGAAACAACAGAGGATAAACCAAAAATTAGCACGTAAATGCCAAAATCTTCCCTGCCTGAAAGAACAGAGGATAAAATTTCATCTCTAAAAGCAGAACTTTAGAGGATAAACTCTTCCCTGTCTGAAAACAGAGGATAAACGTCCCTGCCTACAAGAACAGAGGATACTTTTATCTCTAAAATCAAAAAACTTTAGAGGATAAACTCATCTCTAAAATAAAAATTTAGAGGATAAACTCTTCCCTGCCTGAAACAGAGGATACACGTCCCTGCCTACAAGAACAGAGGATAAAACAAAATTATTAGCATGAAATGCTAACCTTCCTGCCTGAACAGAGGATAACTTTTAGTTAAACAAAACCCTACAGATGTATGTTAACTCTTCTCTGACGGCACAGAGGATACACTGGTCTTAGGTTCTTTTGGATTAGAGAACAGCCACTCACCACACTTGGTTTGAGAGAAAAATTCAGTCTGGGAATCCTTGTTGAGCTTGAAGTTTCGCTGGATTCCAAAAGATGCAGATCTTTGTTTGAGCTTGAAGTTTTTCAGGTGAGGAAGCTGGAACTCTATCCGGGACACGGCAGCATCTGTTGAAAACTTTGTTCTTCTAAAGTAGAAAACTCAGAAGAGAAGACCAGGAGAATTTCGGATTGGATTGTCAGCAGAATTTCTTTATTCTATGACATGTTGATGGTAACTGCAGTCATCGAAATCTCTTCTTAAGTCATTTTTACAGGGTATCTTATAGGTATTTTTGGAGGAGGGATTCTTAGAGGTGGAGACAAACATCAAACAAAGCAAACATCTGAGGGAGGCGTTAGTTAATTACAGGAACCTTCCCGTGGTCCAATAAACCTAACAAAGGTTGAATCTCTCAGTAGTCTAACTCCTTGATCTTACCATTACAAAAGGCACAGCTGTATCGAGCTCAAATGGTCAGGAAACGCTCTCAAACATCTGTATTTCCTGACACTTTCTTTAGTCAGGAAGTGTATCTAAATTAAACATCTAAAATAAAATTTGTAATCCTTCAAAGGGAAGACAACACTTTAAATACAAAACTAAACGAGAGATAATCAATTAGACGCAGGTGAATCACATGAACAATACACATGGGGACACTGGGTCACGGGGAGCACGTGGGGAGAAAAACACACACAAAACGTCCAGGGGCCGTTTCAATAAGGAGGTTCAACCAAGTATGAGTTTAAACTTGAACTCAGTGTTGACTTACTCTGAGTTTTCGGTTACAGAGCAGCTTAATGAAGTTAGTTTACTCATCTTTAAGTAGGTTGACTCCGAGTTAAGCGCGTGCACCACGACGATGATAAGTCATGAGGCGCGTTGGACTTTAAGCGGCACTGTGCAGAATGGGGTATGACATCAAAGTACCGCGAGAGCAATAAGAGAGCAGATGGATCCTATGCTTTTGAATGGCCCTCGCGTTACTTTGATGTCATACTCTGACCATTCTGTGCAGCGCCGCTTAAAGTCGAACGCGCCTATGATCAGTGGAGCACCAAAATTACGATTCACCATGGCAACAGCTCCCGCCAAAAAGACGGGATTCTAGTTAGATCTATTTCTGCAAGTGGTGTCAATGTAGAATAAGCCTCTGCTAAGCATTTAACGTCTAAATAAATCTGGCATACAGGCAGAAAAATAATGAGAGAGAGCTCAAATTGATTAAATTGTTTTGAGCGGTAAAGTGAGAGAGAGAGAGAGAGAGAGAGAGAGAGAGAGAGAGCGAGAGAGAGAGAGAGAGAGGGAAAAAAAACAAGAATGGGAAAATTAATTAAATAGGTCTGCTATTTCTAAGCAGTTTTACAATTATGACATAGAGAAGGGGTTGCCATGGGGAGATGCATCAATTTCAAACATTATTCAGTGGAGTGCAATAGTGCTGTTTTTAGGCGTGCATACAAATCAGCGTGACTCGTGTTGCCGTGTGTGAGATATGCTCTCTGTTGACAGCTCCGACAGGTGCTCCGTAGTAAATGCACCCTAATCACATCACTGCAGTGATCCCAGCCTTATCTCTGCACACTATTGTCTCTGTGAGAAGGAGAGGGCACACCAAAGCATGTGCAATGCTCATGTCACAGCTTGTGTCTCTGCCATGACACTCTGACAGACAAAAATAGGTTGCATATGTTCCTCCGTGTGATTAGACAGCATTTAATTAACTTTAAGAACTAAGCTAAATTAAACTGGCCATTACAACAGATACAATCGCCTGCCCACACAGGCCATTTCTTAAACTAAACTTAATTAAATTGATGAAAACAACAGAAGTAAACTTGAGACAAGACAAAGCCTCGTCTAACCGCATTCTTATGTTATAAAGACTTCATGAGCTTATACACCTGGACCTCGCTGAAGCATACACCACCAGCTGTGACATAGCAGTAGTTTATTTTTAAAGTACAGCTACTTTAATGTGAGCAAGTGGGAGGATTTACATACAGCATTTTTATAATTATTAGCTTATTTAATCAATATGCACTCATATGTGTTCAGCCTTTAGTATAAAGTAATACAGGTAAAGTTTGTATAAAGTAATACAGGTACAGCTTCTAGATTAAATAATTAAATAAATAGTTTTTTCAAGAATGACAAACCATCTTGAAACTCATTCTGCAGTCTTTCACACACAAATACTTGCTGATTGCTGATGTTCTAAACTGTGCACTTATTTTCAGGGAAATGCATGGCAAATGTAGTTCCAGGCAGGTCTTGACCGCATGCATATCATTCCACAAAATGATTTCAGTTATTTTAAATGTTCTTACAGCCTACAACAGCAGAAGAACCAAAACCCACAATGACACCGACCAAGAAAATTAATATAGTAAACAATAGGAGAAAAATGGCCAATTATTTCCATGGTTTTGCCTCAGAATTATGGTTTATTATGTACGGGAAGCACCAATTACGACCAGGTGTGTGCTTCCATCATCCCACCTGCTCTGCCATCCACAGTCTCCAGCGTCTGGAGTCCAGTTAAGATCTCCTACATTCATTTCTACATTTCTCTGAACTGCATACTTGCCTGCAAATGCCTGCTTGTGCTCAAGTTGCTTATAAACAGTCCAGTTATAGCTTCCTTCAGTGTCTACATTCTGTAAAAGTAATATTGTTTGAATAGTTACAAATAACACAAGAGTTGAATTAATTGTTTATTACAGGCAGCTCTATTTTTAATCACTCTGGTTTTAAAGAACGTTGTTCTCATTTTCTGCTAAATTACTAGTGTGCAGATCTGTTTAAGCTGTCAAGTGGGGCTTTAGCCAAAGCAATTAAAACGGACAAGCTTTAGTCCTCAGTCACATCTGAATCTGGGGTGAAGATCAATAAAACAGCCTAGAACACTCCAAATTCTGATTCCTAAAAGATTTCCAATACCCAGACAATAAATCTTGAAAGGCCTGACTAAGCCATTATCTGAATTCAGTGAGCTGCGAGAGATTCACATACATAAGACATTCTCTCATGCAAAAATAGCACTCTTCCCTCAAGATATGTGCTAAATTCAGTCTTCTTAAGGAAAGACAGCACCACAGTAAGCTGCAGCCTCTATTAATAATTTATTGAAGTCTCTGAAATCCCTATCTGTGGCCTCAAATGCATTCATTTGAGGAATGCAGGTACCTTAAAATCAGATGGCAACATTAAAATGAAGTTACACATTTGAGTTGAGTCTCATGCTGGGAGGCAGGTAGCGGTAAATGGTTTAGGATTTAGGCTACTAGAATAGTTGCCAGATTCAGTCCCACTCGCAATCACAATACTGCTTAATTACCAAGCAGTTTGTTGTGCCTTTGGGCAAGGCATTAAAGCCCCAGAGGACCATTCCTGTAAATAGATACAAGATGTTTTAGATGAAATGGAAGTTAAGTTTTTCTTAAGAGTTGTTAGGTAAAAATGAAAGAGCAATTTAAAGTGGAGAATTTCACAAACAGATGTCCACATTTTATCCCAAAAATCAAAGGGAGAAAGGATTTTCCTCTCCATTTTTCCCTCTCAATTCTCATTAGTGTAATTCAATTCAATTCATTTCAGTTCAATTCAATTAAATTGTATAGCGCTTTTCACGATTCAAAGCGAGCAGCTTCACAGTAAATTAGTTTCTACATGACATTTAGGACTGCATTGCATTGCATAGGAGTATCCAGTGCATATAAATTATATATGCAAAATTGAATTACATTTCATTAATTTCAATGAATTTTCATCAGCGCAAAATTGAAAAAAATAATTCTCAAAAAATGTAAAATATTAAATAAAAAATGTAAAGGAAGCTGTATTAAAAGTATTTGCCATAAAAATAATCATCATTAAAAAAGAAATGGAAAAAGACAATACAAAATGCATTGCAGGTACATGGGTAAAATAAAATTGCATAATGCAAACAAATTTAACAAAATACATTATTTTCTACAATTTCTGATACTCTCTATATTTTATAAATATTGTGAAATGCGATTTTTACTGCAGGATTTGTAAGGAGATTCACTGAAAAATATTCGTTCAGTGCCACAGTGGCACTGTGAGTCATTCCCTCAAAGACCCCACACAACCAAATGTTACTGACAGCGAACAAATACACTGCTTACTGTGATGCTGACTTGTGCGTCAACGGCATGTGAAGATCATCCAATAATGCAACGAATGATCACCGAATGGCCTTAGTGTGAGTGTGCACACATTTATGGGGATATGAGATGTTATTCCCAGCAGAACCTGCCCTTCTCACTTCTCTTCCTGCAATGCGTCATTCATCGCCTCTCTTCTGTAAATCTGTCTCAATGAGGTGATGACACTGCTGTTCAGGATAACAGCTCTAATACAAGCAACACAACCTCAAAGAACAATTCCCTTTGACAGATCATCTCTCCATTTTAATGAGGCACAGAAGTCATCATCCAGTTTTGGGAGTAGATGTGTGGCAGATAAAAAAATAACAATCTTGTACAGTGAAACCAAAACCCTATTGGAAAATGACCTTCAGCACATTTATTTTTATAGCGACATAACTTGTGTTTTTGTGAGGTACACGTGAGCAGGCACTTTTGGCAGTAAAACAGAGAAGTACAGTTTCAGCACTCAAGAGAATGAAGAGGGGGAAATGAGTGTAAAACCATGGGGAAAACAGTTTGAATATACGGTTGTTCAGAGAAAGAAATTCAAATTTGTATTCAGAAAGGTAACATTAAATTGATCAAATGTGACAGTTGAAGACATTTATAATTGCTACAAATAATTTATATTTCAAATAAATGCTGTTATTTTGAACTTTCAATACATCGAAAATCCCCAAAAAATCCAATGTATACTATAATATAAAAAAATATTTAGCAGCATAACTGTTAGAGAACATTCAACATTTATAATCAATATTTATGACAATTAAATGTTTCCTGGACACCAAATCATCATATTAAAATGATTTCTGAAGGATCATGTGACCCTGAAGACTGGAGTAATGACTGCTGAAAATGTAGCTTTGCCATCACAGATAAAAAACAAAAACAAATATAAATATATATATATATATATTCAAATAGAAAAACATTATTTTAAATTTTAGTAATGTTTCACAATATTACTGCTTTTACTGTATTTTAATCAAATAAATGTAATCCTGGTGAGCACAAGAGACTTTTTCAAAAAGTAGACATCAAATAATTAAATGTAGGTATTTAAAGACTACGCGCATGTTTCACCCCACAGAGGAGGAAAAGTTGTACAATTTAAGAAGAAACAAGTTATTTAGCTGAGTTCCTGATTTATTCAATCAAAAATATTTAGCTTAAATGTGTGAAGCCTACTTAAATATGCGAAACAGTAGTTTACTTAGTCCATTCGAATTGGGCCCATGAATAATTTCCATAGGCATTAACAGAAACTGAGCGGGGTTGCTTTTTTGGCTGTGTCCTCTTTCATCAGTCTAATTTGATGTGAAACAACAAAGCAAGAGATTTTGTTTCCTGTGGACAGGAGAGCAAGTACTTTTCATTACAAAAGATACAAGCAAATAGAACCAAACAGAATAAAAACGAGATAAAAAAAGGCTTTTTAAAAATTAATTGTAACAAATTTGCAATGGAAAAACCATTCATGATTTACCAAATCATGAGGTTTTGAATATTTAAAACATAGAATAAAACAGTACTGTAAAACTAGCACATCCCTATAGTAGCTCTGCAGAGATCCAGGTACCGGCAAGATTTAAGATCAGTGAGGTATAACTTAAGTAATTCAACGCTTGTCTGATTTAGCAGAGTGTGCTTACATCAGATTGCACATCATTTGCACTCACTAAGACACTGTGGTCTTTCAGCATGTACAGACCATGTTCTTCAGTCCCTGTTTGATAAGATATGACCTTGAATATGTAACGACTTGATTTGAACAAACAGAGCTCATGGCCTGAGAATAAAGGAAAGGCAAGGTAATGCGTGTCTATGGGATCTGAAAACAGACATCCTTTTATTGATCCTTCTGAAGGAGAAAAACGGAAAGCAAGTTTTCATTTAAGTACAAGCACGCAAGTTTGAATGCTAAAGATAGTCAGACTAGCAGTGAATGGAACTGAAGAATATTGTCACATATGTTGTTTTTCTCAGACTGGCCTTCCATAGGGAAACCTAATCATATACACAGAATGAGATCTGATAGAGGTCAACAAAGCTGAAAAGCAGACGTACTGTATGTCTTTTGACATAATCCAGTGGGATACTGAATTCAGAGACTGAAAATAAACACAGAATCTGAAAGCTTGACCAAAAAGAAGAAGAAAAAAGGTTTATTGGCATCTGTTTAAGAACCTTTCAAATTACACCTTCCATTACACAAAAATATGTTATAGTCAAAAATTGCTCTTTAGATTTTTAAAAGGCTTTTCACACTTAAAAAATATTAGCTCTATTAGGAACTGTTCATTGAAAGGTTCTTGGGGAACGAAAAACAGTTCTTCTTTGGCATCACTGCTAAAACCCCCTTTTGGAATCTTTAAGAGTATAAAAGACAAAGATTGACAACATTTATGATAGTTTTATGGAGCTTTTGTCATTTTTGTAGCCACAACTAACACAACTAAAAAGTAAATATCAAAGGAACAAGTAAACCATGACAATTGACATTCATTTCAAGTGACATTTAAAAAAACAAATAGTGACATTTCCCTACTGTGAGTGTGTTGCAACACTTAAAAAGTTTGCTACGTAATAGTAGAGTTTGTTAGAGTATTTCATTTTAAAATGTGTCTAAATCTAAAAAGGAATAAACAAAACATAGCAAATTGTCAGTAATCATCAATATGACATGATTCAGGCAGACTAAAATTAACCTTAAAGGGATAGTTCATCCAAAAATGAAAATGTGATGTTTATCTGCAGGATCCAAGTTTATCTTGGATTTGAGGTCATCCAAGATGTAGTTGACTTTTTTTCTCACAAAAACACATTTATTAAAAACACAAATGAAGATTTTTAACTCAAACCATTGCAGTCGTATTGCAGGTGCATCTCAATAAATTTGAATATTGTGGAAAAGTTAATTTATTTCAGTAATTCAACTCAAATTGTGAAACTCGTGTATTAAATAAATTCAATGCACACAAACTGAAGTAGTTTAAGTCTTTGGTTATTTTAATTGTGATGATTTGGGCTCACATTTAACAAAAACCCACAAATTCACTATCTCAACTAATTAGAATATGGTGACATGCCAATCAGCTAATCAACTCAAAACACCTGCAAAGGTTTCCCGAGCCTTCAAAATGGTCTCTCAGTTTGGTTCACTAGGCTACACAATCATGGGGAAGACTGCTGATCTGACAGTTGTCCAGAAGACAATCATTGACACCCTTCACAAGGAGGGTAAGCCACAAACATTCATTGCCAAAGAAGCTGGCTGTTCACAGAGTGCTGTATCGAAGCATGTTAACAGAGAGTTGAGTAAAAGGAAAAAGTGTGGAAGAAAAAGATGTACAACCAACCGAGAGAACCGCAGCCTTATGAGGATTGTCAAGAAAAATCGATTCTAGAATTTGGGTGAACTTCACAAGGAATGGACTGAGGCTGGGGACAAGAGCCACCACACACAGACGTGTCAAGGAATTTGGCTACAGTTGTCGTCAGAGGCATCTTACCTGGGCTAAGGAGAAGAAGAACTGGACTGTAGCCCAGTGGTCCAAAGTCCTCTTTTCAGATGAGAGCAAGTTTTGTATCCCAAGTTGCTTGAAGTCCAGTGTTAAGTTTCCAGATGATTTGGGTTGCATTGTCATCTGCTGGTGTTGGTCCATTGTGTTTTTTGAAAACCAACGTCACTGCAGAATCTATGAGGTATTGTCAAGAGGAAAATGAGAAACAAGAGACCAAAAATGCTGATGAGCTGAAGGCCACAGTCAAAGAAACCTGGGCTTCCATACCACCTCAGCAGTGCCACAAACTGATCACCACGCCCGAATTGAGGCAGTAATTAAAGCAAAAGGAGCCCCAACAAGTATTGAGTACATATACAGTAAATGAACATACTTTCCAGAAGGCCAACAATTCACTAAAATGTTGTTTTTATTGGTCTTATGAAGTATTCTAATTTGTTGATATAGTGAATTGGTGGGTTTTGTTAAATGTGAGCCAAAATCATCACAATTAAAATAACCAATAAACTTAAACTACTTCAGTGTGAATTGAATTTATTTAATACACAAGTTTCACAATTTGAATTGAATTACTAAAATAAATCAACTTTTCCACAACATTCTAATTTATTGAGATGCACCTGTAATGTCAGTCAATGGTACCCACGGCTTTGAGAGAGAAAAAACATACACAGACAAAACCAAATTAAACCCTGCGGCTCTCAAATGGACCATTGACACTCAGATTGATTGCAGATAGAGTGTCCATTTAAGAGATATGTGGCAGTAAAGCACTTACAAGTCTGCGATCCGCTGTAAAGCAAGAAGAAGAAGAAGACTACGCTTCACACCGGCTGTTGTGTGTACGAGGTCAGGGCAGTTGAACCGAGGTAAAAAAATATATAAAAACTGTTCAGTTTCTTGCACAGACCGATCATTTAGTGTCTTTAGACCTCAGGGGTTAATTTGGTTTTGTCTGTGTATATTTTTTTCTCTCTGAAACCGTGGGTACCATTGACTGCCATTATATGACTAACAGACCGCATCGGTTTGAGTTAAAAATCTTTTGTTTGTGTTCTACTGAAGAAAGAAAGTCACTTATATCTTGAATGCCTTAAGGGGTCAACATTTTTTTTGAGTGAACTATCCTTAAAGGTTATTCTTTAAAAGGTGCCTATTCAGCTCCCCTGCAGTCCAACTTTACATCTACGATAGGCTTCCCACCTACACTGATTACAGTGGCTGACATTTACCACAAATGTCACAGTGTATTGGGGAGGCGCTCGTAATTTGTGATCTCAACGTGTTCAATCAGCCGCCTGCTTACAGTCTAAAAATCAGACAAGAGTGATTATTTGAAATTATGAAGAAACATGAGTGCAAATGACTTAAATGAGCTCAACTATAACATTAGGAGACAACAATTACTCAACGCAGGTGTGAGTGCCTACACATTGTGATTTTAATTTGAGCTTTTTGTGGATCCTGTGGCTCAAAACAACAAAACCAATATGCTGTTGCTTTGAGCGCATTATTTAGTTTTATTTCTAGGAAATAGTAATATTAAAAATAATATGTGACGATTTCTGTGAAAACTGTAAAGTCATTTTTTGAGATATACTATTTTCTGCATATAATCATCCAATACATTCAGTGAGAATATAATCTTGGTATCTTTAATATTGACTGAGTAAGGCCATGTCAAAGATTGAAATCATAGTGAAATCAATGCTTGTAATCAAACTTTGATGCTCGTTGTCTCAGAATTCGATTTTTAGACTTTAGCCTGGTTTTTACAGAGAGGGTCACATATTAACCAAGATTAATGATATACAAAAATGATTTAACATTAGTTATATCAGGACACTTAGCTTACAGTTTGGTTTGGTGGTATGGTTGTGTTCTGGCTAAACTCCCTGCCATCCATGCAGCCTGTCAATGAGCAGGGAGAGCAGAAATAATAACCCAAGAGTAAATAGAACAGAACAAAGCAGATATCATTATTGTACTTAATGATATTTAAGTGAAACAACAACATTATTATTCAAGATAAAAGGAGTCTGATTTAACGAGGAATATCAGAAAGCCAAGTCCTGACTGTGGCGAAAGGAGCAGTTGGGGATGGAGGAGGGTAATTTGCTCCTGAGCAAGCGAAAAGCTACTGAATAATACTGAATAGAGCATATATAGAAATGCTGTGATAGGCGTCATATTTCTATTGCTAGATTGAGTTAAGCTAAGAGTCAGCTGATGCAAGCTTGATTCACATGACCTACCAAAACAAACGCTATACGCTTAATTTAATAGATTTGTCATCCTAAAATAATGTTTACCTTACTGTAAAGTGTTACTTAAACAATCTATAGCAAAGGTAGATGAAATAAATGGCAGTTATTTAAGGATTTTCCACATGGTAGTTTGTAACAGGTTGAATGAAGCCTCCATGATTGATGAGTGAATGAATGCATCGCCACTCTGGCTGCAGACGTTCAGACATGACTGATGGACTATTTACACGCTCAAGATGGACTGCACACACCTGATTGACACAAACCAAAGTACATCCGAAAGCAATTGGGCCTATAGAATGCATTCTGTTTGCAGCATCCTATTTAGATTGGTGATTTTTCTGCTTTCATTTTGATTCAGATCTGATTATCACTCTCCATTGATTCTGCATGTCATTAATTCTCACCATTTGTTTGCTCCTTCCTCATAAAAATTCTTCCCACTCTCTAGCTAAATCCACGCCATCTCTTTCTCACGTTCCTTCTCTATTTGTTCTGCTTTTCTCACACTGTTTTCACAGGTCTCTTTTGGAGTTGAGCCGAAGAATATAAGAAGCGTTTAAGCATCAGTCTTTCACATTAAAACACATATACAAGTACATGTAACCAACTCAGAATAGCAAGTGATGTGTCATACAGTATGTTGAAATAAATATTTTAGCGTGCTGTAACATACTGATTGAATACAAATTGAAAGCCAAATGTGTTAAGGCTGCACAAATCACATAATTCAGTTGAGAGGCAGCATCGAGCTCTGCAGCTATTTCAAAGTGTTTACATTAATTTAGCTGTGCAATCTATCTCACAAATGTGTTTGCACGCACATAATTGATAAACACACTGGCCTAAAGTTAATTGTGGGACTATGTAAATTTTCTTCTCTCAGGAAATGATTTAATGAAAACGAGGCTTGCATGGGACATTAGGCAGCATTCAGCCATCCATTAACAGCTCAGTTCAGTCAGCAAAGCAGGGGGCTCAAATTGCAATTACCTGAGGGCCAATAGACAGGTGATTTTCTCCACTGGGGGCCAGTCAAGTTGTTACAGCAAACATACGTTTTTCACAACCATTGCCATGTCACACCACACATGTCCTGTGCTGAAACAAGATGTCCAAAATTGATCTCTAAATTATACCGTGGCATTCAAAATATGGGAATATAAAGGAAATAGTGAATAAGTGGCACAGCAGCATTCATATCACACACTAGGAGGATATACCTAGTCTCTAGCGAGGGGCCGTAGCTTGAGACAACTTTTTAGAAGCAATGTTACATAAATAAATGTAATTAAGACCAGACTATCAGAAGATTGCAGTGCATTCAGTGTATATGGATTAGCACTGCTAAAGCCCCAAGGTTTTACGGAGTATTGTTAGAAAATACATTTAATAAATTAACTGTACACAGAGAATCGTGGCTTTTGGAACGATTAAAAGTGATATACAGGTGCATCTAAATAAATTTGAATATCGTGAAAGTTTTTTTTTTTTACTTATTAAAAATTTGAAACTCTCATATATTCTAGATTCATTACATGTAAAGTAAAACATTTCAAATGTGTTTTTGTTTAATTTTGATGATTAGAGCTTACAGCTCCTGAAAGTCAAAAATCAGTATCTCAAAATATTAGAATATTTACATTTGAGTTTCAATAAATGACCATCCATACAGTATAAATTCTGGGTATCTCTTGTTCTTTGAAAGCACAATAATGGGGAACACTGCTGACTTGGCAATGGTCCAGAAGACGATCACTGACACCCTCCACAAAGAGGATAAGTCCCAGAGGGGCATTACTGAAAGGGATGGCTGTTCAAGGAGTGCTTTATCAAAGCATATTAAATGCAAGTTGACTGGAAGGAAGAAATTGGGTAGGAAAATATGCACAAGCAACAGGGATGACCGCAAGCTTGAGAATACTGTCAAGCAAAGACGATTCAAACACTTGGGAGAGCTTCACAAGGAGTGAACTGAAGCTGGAGTCAGTGCATCAAGAGTCACCACGCTCAGACATCTTCAGGAAAAGGCTACCAAGCCACTTCTGAACCTGTTTGAAGTCCAGTGTGAAGTTTCTGAAGTCAGTGATAATTTGGGGTGCCATGAAATCTGCTGGTGTTTGTCCATTGTGTTTTATCAAGTCCAACGTCAGTGCAGCCATCTACTAGGAGATTTTGGAGCACTTTATGTTTCCATCTGCTGACAAGCTTTATGGAGATGCTGATTTCATTTTCCAGCAGGATTTTAGCATCTGCCCACACTGCCAAAACCACTTCCAAGTGGTGTGCTGACCAGGATATTACTGTGCTTGATTGGCCAGCCAACATGCCTGACCTGAACCCCATATGGAATATATGGGATATTTTCAAGAGAAAGTCTTGAAAAAAAAAAAAATCCAGACGAGCTGAAGGCTCAATAGTGCCTCAGCAGTCCACAGGCTGATCGCTTCCACACCTCACTGATGCTGTCCTTTGTGCTAAAGGAACCTCGATCAACTATTGAGTAAATTAACACTTTACAGAACTTGAACTTTTCTGTTTTGAAAATCCTTTTTTTGATAGATCTTAGGAAATATTCTAATATTTTAAGATACTGGATTTTTGAATTTCATGAGCTGTAAGCTCTAATCATCAAAATAAAAATAAACTTTTGAACATTTTTACTTTACATGTAATGAATCTAGAATATATGAAAGTTTCACTTTCACTTTCTACTTTTTCACGATAATCAATGTTTTTGAGATGCACCTGTATATACCAGCTGTGGCTCGTAGCGCCAATCCCATCATGCAAGATGAAAGGCAGTAACCGATGGTAAGGTTCCAACAAAGATAGTTAATAACAGTTTATATACAATTTATTTTATTGTATTTTTGATCAAACAAATGTCACCTTGGTGGGCATATAATACTTCTTTCAGAAATGAACCTCAGGTCTCAGGATAAAAACTAAGAAAAGAAAGGTCAAACTAAGTGAACAAGCATGTTATGAGTCAGTCAATAACTGTGACTTTTAAAGCTAACATGACTAAACAGTGTCTCAAAAATGAATATCACCTCACAAACAATCTTCACACATCTCTGAGAAAGATAAATTAGTGTTTCAACTCGCATGATATCCAAAGCCAGTGTGTTTTCAGCAGAATACACTGTAGAAAGTGAAAACAGGTAGTCATTACCTTAGGGGGGTATTTATAATGATCCTTGAAAATTATTTTGGTTGATGGTAGCTAATGGAGCCAGGGTGATTTAGTCATATTCAATATGTTTTTGGCTTTTAAAACCACCTTTGTAGGTTAGCTGATAACATAACGTTTTTTTTACGGTGCAGCAGTAACGCCAAGGTTAATTATCTTGTCAATGTTGCATTCCTCAGGGTTTAAGAGAAATCATTATTTCCTAAATTTAGCAGGCTTGTTGTAACTTAATTAGTGATTTATGGTTTACTTACCCGTTGTATGGAAAGCTGAAGGCTTGCAGTTAGATTTTTAGATTTTAGCAAAACTACGATGTAACACAAAATAACATTTTAACAAAAGATATTTCCTCGAACTGTAAATCCTGGTGCCTGAAGCAAAAAAATCAGCAGATATATTGAGCACCTTATGTCCACTGCAGCAATGGGTCACCAGCACTGATGACACAACAGAGCATTTATTAATGAGCTGAGGGGAAATATCATCTGCCATTTCTGTTGAGCTCAAGGTTTGGGAGAAATGCCAGACAGAAAATGAATCATCCAGGTGCTACACTGTCAGATGATTTTTTCCCCATGTGCCATTAAACAAATCTGCAAATAATTAGATCCATAAATAGCTCTAATACAGGCTAGGTGAAATTAACGCTGATGGGTCACAGCGCTGATTATTTTTTTTTATGTATGAAGACAAGCCCCCATTGCCATGATAACCTGTAGCTGAGAAAAACAAGCAAATTTGTGATGCATTTTAAGCAATATCCCACAAGCAAGAGCGTATATCAATATCAGCAGATTGTGATTTGGCCATATGAGGCGCATGTAAAGTACACCAACTAATATTCAAGGCATGATTTAAAATTGCTTTTATACAACCGTTCAATCCACTAAACCTAATATTGAGTAACTTGCATTTTAGACACCATATTGCCAGTTTCTTTGTCTACTTTTGCTCTGCCAATGAATAAAATTCCCCAAAAACTCAACTAGTGTTTCATTCCTAAACGATTTAGTGTTTAAATGAATCGGTTGAGTAAATGATTCAATGACTCATTAATAAAGATTTGCTTCTTTCCTAAATTAATATGTGTGATTGTACGAATGGATTGGATGTAAGTGTCAACAACTCACGCATAAACAATCATTCGCTCACATAGCAATTTTCCTGGCTCCTGCTCTGGCCCACATGATCAGCTTTTGCTTGGCCCACATAACGCAATGAATTACGGTCCAGTGTGGGCCAAGTTCACGGTGATTGCGGTATGTGGGCCAACCTGGGCCAGAGAAAAATTGCTATGATGTCCTGTATGACCAAATGTCATCCTCTACAAAACCATAACCACTTGATACACACCCCTCCCAGATGAATAGTCACAACAACAATAATATTCTGAACACATATTTAATCATGTTTAATCAGCAAACAAAGTTGAATGAGTCTCACACCTAACATATTGTATTATGGTCAGTTCACACTTCCACAAAAACTATAGTAAAAAAAAAAAAAAACATGCTTTTATTTTATTGGTCAGTGTGATTAACCTGTTGGGGTATGGCAGTGTTAACTGGCTTTTAGGTGCTCTGGAAAACAAAACAAAAAAACTGTAACTAATATATATATATGTATGTATATATTTTTTTATGTTTACGCAAATAACATAAAATTCTTAAATAAGGTACTTTACCTATTTTTGCAATATTCAAGTGTTCATGTCCTGAATAATATCTGCATGCACCTAAGTCTGAAGAGTACACATAATATCTAGTAGACAGCAATCCCTGTGAGTGAGAAGTCTGGTGTGGAGGCTGGATCTGGAACTGACTTCTGTCCAGGTTATCTGTCTTCACGAACTGCCCTGAATTACAATTCAAACAAACAATGTAGAGTGAGGCTCTTACATTCACAATGCTCATTTTGATCTGGGTGGTGAAGTGTGCAGAAAATTCCGCCAGACTGAACTGTTGTCTTTGGTGAACAGTCTTCAAGAGCGCAAGAGTGTTTTGACCTCTACCAAACCTGGGCCATGTTTGGCCCACATGCTGTATGTCAGTGCCGGATGAATGCCAGCTGTGCCAGATGCATGCCAAATCTGGGCCAAATTTGTTTGCTGACTGGGTGTGATTGAACAACTCAACTGAATAAAAAAAGTCATAGACTCATTCAAAAAGATAGTCACTTTGCACCATCTACTGGCTTAATAAGGCAAAAAGAAGAAAGAGTAACTAAAAACACGTGCAAACAGAAAAGCACATAACATTGCATATTTATACTAAACTATATGCTGTATTTGCATTGTAGCATTGAATGCTATTAACTTTAACCAAGGGCATAGGTTTGCTTTCGAGATGGTGGGAACATAAACCCTTATGCTCAGCTCTTATATCAGTGTTGTTTTTTTAATTTGTGGATATTTCAGCTAACAGTTTGATTTGTACATTCAGTTGAACAACTTTAATTTAAAGTTAAAGACTGTCCGCGGCGACTCAGGATGCTCTTCCAAATCCTGCTGCACCACAGAGTGCAGTGGCGGTTTTTGGCATGAGCGAACCGGGCAGCCGTCACACCTTGACTTTCTTCCAAATAACGCATATTTCCTTCATAATATTATAAACACAGGCCTATAAGTTGCACGTTTTAGTTTTTTCTGAATTGTGTGAAATGGCTAATAAAAATAGGTCATACAAAATGATTACGTGGAGGTGAATTGGTTTAGTCTTGACTTCTGGTCGTGAGTGACAGTGTTGGGGGATGGGAAATCTGTTGATTGTCGAGTGCTAAACACACAGCGATGGAGAGAAAAAGGTCAAAGCCGTCAGGTGCCAAATTTAGGAAAAGAAAAACTGGAGAAAAGAGCAAAAGATAAAGGTATGCAACTGCTATGTTAATTGTAATTAATGTTAATTGGTGGTATAACGTTAACTCTTACGTTTGTTAGCCTGCTTGCTATGCGTATACAACAATAATTCGGTCTTAACTCAACAAACACGAGATCTAATTTCATCATAAGAGTGTGTTTGCAACAAAACTGTTACAAGTACAGTTATTATTTATTTACATAATTTGGGTTACTGTTGGGCCCTGTAATTAGCCAACGGAATTTACATGTGTAGGTAGTTTCAAAGACGAACGTTTGCCATTTGCTATAACTCTGTTACGTGACAAAGCATATAATTCGAGGCAGTAACAAGGAGCTAATTGTTCCTCCCTTAGATTAGATTAATATAGCGTCTAATGAGTCATGATAGACATTTAGCATGTAAGGGCATGTTTATTTAAATTTGCAATTCATAAGAGTTATATTGTATATTCATATTGAGTTTTGGACTGCTGTCTTGTATTGGGTGCAAGTTCTAAACGCGGCTGCACTTCTCCAGTGTGCCACTACATTCAGCACATGTATTAACTGTGCGTCCTTGAGAGCGCGCAGTTTTCTAATTACTTTAACTTGTTGGGTAATATCAATAATATGACATTTCAGATGCGTCTGAAATGACAAAAACTAAAACATATATTTAACTATTTGATTAAAAATATTGCTAGGGATAGTTTGGTAGTGGCTGGAAATTGGTAGGGAGTCTAGGGACACGTCTGTGCCCCTGCCTTTAACATAAAACTGGATTTCAATCGTTTAAGTTAATTTGTTAGTGTATACTGTAAGTGTATATAACTGCTGTCTTGGTTCTGTTGCATTCATCTGAGCCTATGGAGAGCATCAAGTATTGGCTCATGTATTTAAGAGACAAAAAAAGACACAACGGTCCGTAACCACAAATGAAGGCATGTGGGAGTATCTTTAGTGGTCTGTGACATAAACAGTTTCACATATTATATTACACTGCTGCTGCTATTATTCTAAAGAAGAGAATGTTCTCATTAGCAGAACAGCTTTATGACATGAGACATTAGAGGGTTTCCTGAGATAAATAATTGCATTTTAATCTATGGATTCTCAAGGACAAAGCAGCTTTAATCTTTTTGAAGGAGGAGAGGAAAACAAACACGAGCTCAGAGCTGTGTGAGCCCAGGAAAGGAATCCAGTGACACACCTGTATCTGAGATACGGGCTTGTTTGTGCATCCCTTTGTTTGGACAGGATCTTCACAGTTCATGCTGACATTGATCTGACATTGCCCATGTGAATGATGCTGCATGTCGACTGATGAGAACACGGTGCACAATGCAAAAACATGCTGATAAACTAATGCAATAGCATTATTTATTCATTTTTATTTATTTGTCATTGACATTAACAACAAAATATTGATAGAGCATCCCGACTGCATAGCAATGGTAACAGAGTGCAAAGTGCTACAGTCCAGCCACAGTTATTTTTGTGGTGTTATGTAATGTGTGCCTACGGATATGGGCAGAATGGGAGGAGATTGTCTGTTTAGCAGCCTCACTGCCTCTGGGTACAGGCTGTTGGCCAGTCTGGCTGTTCTAGTGCGTATGGACCTGCATCTTCTACCTGAGGGCAGCAGGTGAAACAGGTGATGTGCTGGATGGTGTTGGTCACGCAGGATGTTTTGCACACGTCTTAGACAGCGAGTGGTGAAGATGGTGCTCATCTCTGAAAGAGTATTTCCGATGATCCTTCCCGCTGTTCTAACCACTCGCTGAAGTGCCTGCTGGTCAGCCTTAGTGCAGCTGGGAAAACCACACTAGGAATCCATAAGATAAGACACTGCTAATGGCACAGTTGTAAAAATTCACCATTAGCTGCCTGGGAATTTTGGCACTTTTCATTTTCCTCAGATAGTACAGGCGTTGTTGGGCTTTTCCTACAACTGAGGCAGTATTAGTGCTCCAGGACAAATCCTCCGATACAGTTACCCCAGAAATGTAAATTGTCACTCTCTCCACCACCTCATTGCCAATAGAGAGTGGAGAGTGTTTGTATTGTCCAGTGTTGCGAAAGTCTACAATCATTTCCTTGGTTTTCTTAATGTTATGAACCAAGCTATTGTTATCACACCATAATAATGTCAAGTGTTGTACCTCATTCCTATATGCTGTCTCATCGTTGTTGTTATTAATGAGCCCAAGCACCGTGGTGTCATCCGCAAATTAGACGATATATTTGATGGGAAAAAGGCACAACAGTCATGTGTAAAAAGGGTGTAAAGCAGTGGGCTAAGCACGCATCTTTGGGGGACCCCGGTGTTAAAAAGGGTGGAAGACGTGTTCCCACCAATTCTCAAACACTGTGTGTGATTGGTTAAAAAATCCACCATCCAATTGCATAGTGCGGTGTTTAGTCCCAGGTTGTGTAATTTAGATCTAAGTTTATATGGCCAGATTGTGTTAAAAGCGGAGTTATAATCGACGAAGAGCATCCTCGCATAGGTGTGCTTAAGCTCTAGATGTTCCAATAATGTGTGGAGCACAATCGCAATGGTATCTTCAGTCGACCTGTTCTCCCTATATGCAAATTGGTATGGGTCAAGCGTTGATGGTCTTGCCTCCTTAATGTGTTTGATGATCAACCTCTCCAGGCATTTGGCTGGGACGGAGGTAAGTGCTACAGGTCTGTAATCGTTTAGACACTTGACATTAAACTGTTTGGGAATGGGTACTATTGTGGCTGCTTTAAAGCAGGCAGGGACCCATGATGTGAGCAGTGACATATTATAAATGTAAGCGAATACATCCACCAATTCGGCCACACAGTCCTTCAGTACCCAGCCCAGAACTCTTTCTGGACCGGCTGCCTTCCTGGGGTTGATGCTGCTGAAAACACGTCTCACGTCATGTGTGCTCAGGACAGGAGCGGAGTCAATGGTGGGGAGAGGAGGCAATTCAGGGTCTCTGTTTTCCCTGTCAAAATTTATTTTTAAGTCTTTGCCTAAGGTAGCACCACTGTTTTCAGAGGGAGATGTAAATGTTATTTTATAGTCGTAATAGACTTGATGCCCTCCCACACCTACCTGAGTTTTGTGCAGTTACTCAAATTGACTTTTACGGTTTAATTTGGCAGCATTGATGCCTTCCCTCAGAGTAGTCCTGGCCAAGCTATAGACATTAGAATCCCCTGATCTGTATGCTACATTCCTAGCTCTAATTAGTTGTTGTGCATTGTGTGTCATCCAAGGCTTCCTGTTTGATGTCACAAGTACTTGCTTCCAGGATGTTACACAGTCCACACAAAAATGTACATAGTATAAAATATTTGCAGTGTATTCATCCAGAGATTATCATCCATGGCCTTTTTATACCAAATATCTATCAAATATGCACCCAGAGACCAGCAGAAATTACACCGATAGTTGACAAATGAATTAAATACATAACTTAATTATCATTAATTTATATGTTAGTTCTATTTCATGCCTTTTAGTTGATTTCCTTTATTCATATCCTTCTATACCAGTGAAACTGGCAGCACTGATCTTACATTACATATGAATGTGTTCACTTTCATTATATTTCGTTTTATTTTATGCATATATATATATATATATATATATATATATATATATATATATATATATCTCATCCAGACAATATCAATACATCAATACTGCCAAATGTCACTGTTTTTATTGTTTTGTACTTTATGGTGACATGCAAATTTAAATATGCGTTTTTTTAAATTGCACAAATTAAAGATTCAAGACCGTTGTGAGAGGAAGAGATTTTGTGTGTGTAACTAATACAAATTTGGTTCTGTATTACACCGCTTCATAAATTATGCAGGATTGCAATGCCATAAGAATGAAATAGTACCAGAAAGAGGCTCAGTGAAGGCAAAAGATGCTATGGGAGGTCAAATTGACATACTGTGAGGATAGAAGCAGGAGATGCTGCAACTTTCCAGAAATAGCCAATCCACATGATGGAATTAAGGAGAGGGGAAAGAAACTACATGCTGTGATAGACTGCAGGAGCGCAAACAACAGTGAGAGAGCAATCACGTGGAGAAGGAGAGCTGATAGGACACAGAAATAATAAAGTCAGCAGCTTTGTAAATAATACAAAGGAAAGAAAACAACAGAGAACCACTTGCCACTTTCCTGCATCTTAAAACAGCTCACAGGAGCAGCTTGCCTCGGTCTGCCTGATCCTTGTATAAACATGAGTGTAATTACAGAGGCTCATTATAAAGGAGAAAGGTGTGTCTCGGACAGAGGATGACGATAAAAACTTCCACAGGACAGAATAAACGACACGATACAAAAACCCTGAATAGAGAGAACGGGGAGGATTTATAGTGCCTGAAAAGACACCTAGTAAAAGGACTACAGATTTGTGCCAAACATTGCTGGTCTGGAATAGGGTAGTGAGAATTAAATGGGAAAGTGCATGCATAATTGGACATAAAATGTAAAAAGAAAAGCGCAGATGCATTGATGAGAGATAAATTAAGAAAAAGGGGGCGGTGAAGGAGGTTAGCATGCCATATGCAAACATCCCCTTACTCTTCACACACAATACACTCCCACACACTTCATCAGCTTGAGATGTCTTGTTATTTATTGTGAGGACTTCAAACTGAGGGTTAGAGAAGCATCCTTGATGTATTCCTCAGAGATAAGCTTGTATTCCCTTTTATTCCGACAGCTAAAGCAGGCCGGAATGGATCACTGGACTGGAGTGTTATTCTCTGATCTGTGGTTGTTCTGTAGTAATACAATGAAAAACAAATTCAAAGACATCCACTCTAGCGGAATGAAATTGTAGGGTATAGTACCCTAGTTTTGAGCTTTTAAATAGAAAAAAAGAATAAGCAAAGAAATTAAACGTGAACATTATCTTATTTAACATAGTAAGGTTTCATTATTTACAAAAATAAACGCCACTAATCATTACAGAGATCACAATATATGATGCAGGCTGCATTACCAATGGAAATTATCTCAGCTGCACTGTCCTTGATCCTGTTCAAGAACAATGTGAATTTTAGTGTATTAAATCAATGCAGGACAGGTACAACATAGAGGAGGCAAAAGAGAAGAAAGGGGTTGTTATTGATTGGGACAGTGAAACTGTACAGCCAGCAATATATCAGGAGCCAAAAATCAGATGCCCAATTCATCAATGCAACCCCACATACCATGAAATGGAAATAAGAATCCAGTCAAACGTAGCTATTGTATACGCACCTCATGCAGCTTGTATCATTTGTGTTAAAGCTAATCCCATAATGCACTGCAATCTGTCCTCTGAAATATACTGTAAAATAGTTTCTAAAAATAATAATTAAAAAAATATATAATATATATATATATATATATATATATATATAATTATTTTGTCTGCTACAATGTGTATGCTTCTTGGAGTATTGCACTGTTAACTCGGCACTAGGTTCTGGAATAGAGCTCCAGACAGACTTACATTAATCTGCCAGTGACAAATGCAGTGCAGGTGTGCTCATGTGTTCACTGCAATACTACAGTCACCATGAACATCAGAAAACTGCTGAAAATAACATACAGCTCTCCTCAGCTCTACTCATGCCAAGGGCTCTGTTTAGGTTTGCCAGTTCTTAATAAATACAATTGCACTTTCATAAAATCTAAAACAATTTCTCTCTCTTAGACGCAACGAGAGAAAATGGGAACCTTGAGATAAAAAAAATATTTAAAAAAAGCTACTTGAGTTCCTACAGAAGATTACACATACAAATAAATAAAGACTTGTCAAGGCTGGATGCTCTAATCTATTCCTTCGCCATTCCCCAACATCATAAATAACATTTACTTCAACGCCTGCAATAAAGCAATCATTCAGGACACTATACCGGAGTTGAGCGTTTGATTCAAATATGAAACCAGCAGGAACATGCGGTATTGAAAGAGTGATGAAAACTAAACTGACTTTATAGAAGCCAAAAAAAAAAGTAAAAAAAAAAAAAAAAGAATTATCTTGAAAATATTTTTTATACATAGAGAGAGAGAGAGAATACATATGATAATATGTAATAAAATACATCACTG
The DNA here is from genome assembly GCA_027564155.1 of Gymnocypris eckloni scoliostomus. Lineage (NCBI taxonomy): Eukaryota > Metazoa > Chordata > Actinopteri > Cypriniformes > Cyprinidae > Gymnocypris > Gymnocypris eckloni. Next base: position 31,262,538 of record CM050421.1, read on the forward strand.
TCTTGCTGTATTCAGTATCTTATAAACAAATATTTTTTATAGTTTGAAATATTTTTTTATTTGAAAAATACATAAATGTTGTGTGTGATTATATGTATATATAACACTTTTTTATATCTTTATGTATAAAATATTTCTATATGTTTCAAAATATTTGGAAAAATATTTATATATATTTTTTGAAAGAATAAAAGCATTTCAGTAATGCTGTGATACTAACAAACACAGAGAAGTTTAGTTTCCTCTTAAGATATAAATGATCTGATAAGATGTTAATTGGATCTCGGTTAAATTACTTTAATTAAATGAATCTAATCTTCTCTAAATGCTCTATTGTACGCCATTCAGTTGTGGCTCTAACTGTATAGGGCTAAACAACACACCAGTCACAGACAGTGTTGACCTGGCAGACAGGAGAGAATGCGCACGCTGTCACAAAGATACCGAAATAGACTGGAATCTGGAAGCAATAATAAAACACACTAAAATAATGGCAGTATATCAGACACAAATGTGTTATGAATGTATGAGTCATAGAGCAAATGACTTTATGATTTTATGTTTCAATTCAATATGGAAATTATGAGTCGTTGCCCTTTATAGCATTACGAATAAACTGCATATGGGAGGTAAATCCTCTTCCTAATAGGTTTTTGGCGGGACTAAAATATGTGGTGTCACATCAAGAGACATCTCTAGGGTGAAGACAGGAAGGGTTTGCAGGGTGAGGTTTCCATGACAACAGCAAAAGGGTCACGAGGCGTGTGTGTGTGTGTGTGTCCAGGCAGGTTCAAAAGAATGTGACATTGCATAGCAGTCATGAAAAGAAGAGACTAAAACAAGCAAGAGAAATATGGATAAGAAAATGAGCATTAAAAATGTATTTGGTTGTGCCAATTTATGCTATGTGAAATCAAAATCAAAAAGGTGAACAGCACCTAAGACTTGAGGATCATTAGCTTTTCCCCAAGCGTAACTTAAGCCTCCTTTTAATCCTGGTTAATGGATTAGTACAATGTATCTGCCCTAAAGATCTGCGAACAAAGTGGCTGATACAATTCAACAGCAGTTTGTTGTACTGTGTTTTGCACCTACCTTGATCTGTACCTGCTGACCATTTGTCATGAGTCAGACAGTCATACAACAACAAAACATGTGTTATATGAGATTTGTTTTCAAAGAATATATGTTGGATTAAGTGTATTTTGTTACCTCATTTTAAATAATGTTTTTATTTACTCTTGTAAGTCAGAAATTAGAACAGCCTTCGCGTGCATACCAGCCCAAGTTTCCCGCATGCAAGACAATCTACAGAGGCAGACAGTACATTTACTTGAGTATTTACTTAAGTACACTTTTTGAGTAACTGTACTTTATTTCAGTATAATTTTTTCTGGAAACTTATGACTAACTTCACTACAATTGAAAGACAAGTATTGTACATTTTTCACTCCATTTCTATCAAGGTCCTTGAAGTAGAAAGTCATTACTAGCAGCTTTGAAAGTCTGTGGGTGATATTTTCTTCTCTAAAATGTGACTCTTTTATTCAGACAGTTGCAGTAATCACTCTTGTAGGGCTATGGGGATAATTTAGTAGTTGAGGAATATTGGTTGGGACTCGTATCGCTTCTTACTAAATTCTACACCCTTGAGTAAGATGGATATATTGTCTGAAAACAAGTCTTAATATCTTAAACTGTTTCTTTTCTAGTAAATTAATCTTGTTTTAATAATATTGTGAACTATTTTTACAGTAAAACAAAATCTAAATATTGCAAAATTATTTTTATGTATTAATATTTATATCTATGCCTCAAAAAAATACAAAACCCTCCAAATTAGCAAATGAAATGCTATTTTTTGCTAACACACTGCTACCAATAGAAATGCAGTATGTTACTTTTGAAGTATACATGACTATGGCCTGTTTAAGGAAATGGGTAGAGTACTGGCTGTGTTTCCTTTTCTTCAGGAGGCACAGTGCAGTCAATGATCGGGCAGTTTTGTCACAATACGTCCAGTTGAAGAGTAATCACACCAAAATATTCTTGTTCTTTGTTTTTATTTGGTTTCAGGCGCCCTGGAACTTGAACAAATTAGGGAAAGCAGAGATCTGAGACAGTGCTATTACAATAGTCACCTTAATCAAGAGAGAGTTCAGCAATGAAATCTTGGAGCATTTCTAAAGAATTCCCATCGGTTGCTAAGTAATGGCAGACATCATTATCTCTTCAAACAGGAAATGAATTAATCAAAGCCCATTCTTGACAATACAACCGCTACACAAGTTAATGATGCAATGCGTGCAGTATGTTGAAGGATCTTGACATTTTAGTTTTGTGATCTGGTAAAAACCAACAACCCAATTAGAGAAATGCTGTAAGATCGGAATAGCAACATGATAAATGTAATTCATAAGCATCGGTGTGCTGATAGATAAATTAATCTGAATATTAAGTCATTACCAACTTACAAAACAATTCAACAACCATGGTCCATTTATATAGCATTATGCATTCATTGCTTGGTCCCTTCGTTTACGTGGCTCTGTAACTGTCCATTTACTAGACACCAATCTCTGTCTTTAATCTTTTTGGTTGGAGACATCAGTCCCGAAGTGTTTAAAGCTTTTGGGTTTTCAGGTTCAAATAACTCAAAAGGAAGCACATGTTAAAGCATTGGTTTTCCTCGTTGGTTCTAGCCCTGAAACTCTAGTTCTCAACTATTTTTTTGATTTTCTAACCAGTGGGTCTTAATCCAAACAGATGGGGGATTCACTCATTTATGTGTGCTATTTAGCTGTTTGAAACCTTTGTGAAAGTGCACTTGGTATCTGCACATTAACATAGGGCCAATTTACACAAACTGACATGTATTTAAAGGCAAATAAACATAATGAATCCCAAATCACATCTCTGCAAACCTGTTACATTCAACCCACTGTTTTTTAAGGTTCCTAACAAACACTTTCACATTCTCCTTCATCTGCTACAGATTAATGAAAAACAAAAACTGCAGTTTATCAAAATGGACGTAGAAAAAGCGGCATTAGCAATAATTACAAATATTAATAATAATAACATTACAAAAATGAACTTCAAAATGTCGTCTTTCCAAACCAAGGTAGGTACCATGACAACTTTGAAAAAAGTTCTACAAAAAGAACCAAATATTGTTTTTAAAATATGAGTAATCTAATGTTTCCCACTATTCAAATCACGCTATACAGCTATAAATCCAAAATCCTCCCTTTTATCTTTCTCGAAATGTTTCAGTTTCAAATCAACATAAGGAAAGGGGTTTTAGTCTGTGGATGGGCAGTGATTGTGGGTAAACGTTTAACACTTATTGTGTTCAAAAGGTCCACCTGGAGTAGAGAAGAACGTCCTCAGGAAAGCAGGTTTCTGAAGATATTATTCTTGATACGTATCGTACATAAAAATAATAATAATCAAGATCTTTGGTTCTATTCATATGTTACTGTATACACATAGTTTCCTTGACTTTTATTTATTTTTTGACTTCTACTGACTCCAGGTTTGACCTACTGTTCGCCAATCACAAGACGCACATTTAAGCTTGAACTCATACATATACCATACACTTAAATATGTTCCTGAGCTTTGGTAATGAACTGTTACAAAAGATAAAGGGTATGAATGTTAAATATGAAAGAGGTATTTGGTATTATTATCATTCTAATATTTGGCAAGTTCTCTAACTCTATTATCATAAAGAGGACACAAATGTTCCTTCTCTTGTATCAACATATAAAATCTCCTTGAAAATATATCCCATTTTCATTTGGTTATTATTTAAATGCTATAATTTGTTTAAAGAAAAATATGGCAGTTCAATGTCAAAAGAGGGAAGAAAGAAAATGTTTGGCTATTAAAGCATATGTGACCTTCTCTGTGAAAACCCAGCTAAAGTCATTTTGTTAGATTCAAATCATGCATAAAATCATACATATTGTAAAGAACATTCTGAGATATGTTCTTGGTATCTTTAATATTGACTGAGTAAGGTCATGTCAAAGGTTGAAATCATAGTGAAATTAATGCTTGTAATCAAACTTTGATGCTCGTTATCTCAGAACTAGATTTTTAGACTTTAGCCTGGTTTTTGCAGAGAGGGTCACATATTATTGTTGCAGATATTTGTGTGAATAGGTTTGACATTAAGTCCATTATGTTGCAGCTTCCCCTTTTAACACGAACTGCAAAAACATCAACACAACGGCTTAGGTTCATCTAAAGAGGACCTGGATATAAAGACAAATGAAAACCTTAAAAATCTTTACATCTTTGGATATTATAAAGCTTGGTTTTCATACGAAATCATTTTTGGATAATCTGCTGCCATGCCTGTTTGTTTGGGAAAGAGAGAACGCAGCGGTTTCTCTGTGAACCCTAAATCAACCATCATCTCGCAGCTCCTTCAAGTTCCCATGGCAACCGATTTGGCATCTGGAGAAAAGACCAGTTGGTTTGGCTGGAAAGATTCACTTTGGATAAGCATCCTCTCGATGCCATCACATATTCATTAGTGGAAAGCAAAATATCCTAAGCTTTTGGTTTCACGTGTTTTTTGTGGTATCCACATGGAAAGGCCCAACATTATCCCATTACAATTCTCAAGGGTCCATACATTCCATGTGGAATTTTCACATCACATTCTCCGAACAAAACGAATCCCCTTCCGTACATGCTGTTTCATCTTTTTCTTTGGAGTTTAGGTTTAGCAGCATCAGAAAGGAATCCTTGGAACGGCTTGGCAGGATCCTAATCATCATATCCGAAATATACGATGAATGGACTTGGAAAGAATCACACCCACGGTTGTTTTTTTAAGTATTCCACAGCTTAAATGCTTCTGTAGACATCTCTAGACAATGAGTTAGGGAGGGGTTCCCAGACAGCTTTTGTCTGCTAAGGCAATATTTAGAGCCAGAGGAAGGGCAGCCACGGTCACACTCTCCATGGCAGTCGACCAGATGGGTACCTGAATGCAGGTTCTGGAGGCAGCTGGCACAGGCACTGGCAGTGGGAAGAGTAGCGGGTATAAGCAATTTTTTTGGGCTGAGGTAGGCAAGCTTTATTAGCAGGGGGCTAATGTCAGCCCAACATAACATTCTGAGGTAGCTATCTTTGGAGTTATACAGCTTTTGGTGGGTATTATAGGAAAGAGGGAAATGTGGGAAGGATCCATCACCTTTATGGTTCCTCTGAGGTAGAGCCTGCCTCGAGGCATGTACGGTGAAACATATAACAATCAATTTATCTGAACTCACACAACCACAAGCGAAGGCAAAAGCAAGGCCACGTTATTCATCTGGGTATATCCGAGATAAGGCTAACAAATGGAACAAACCTCTGTTCCCTGTAATCCTTTTAACTGAGAATATGGCTAGTTATAGCTTGTTTTGTAAATCATGTAGTTCATTAAATCTCACAAAAGTTTGACTGAAGATAACTAATAATTGAGATTATTCAAATAGTTGGTCTTTATATTTGGCACTTCATCTTAAGGCTACATTTTATTACCAGAGGACACATCTCAAAAGGAAGTTTTGGTTTTAGCAGAAAGCCCTTTGGTAATTATTTGTAACTTAGCATGCTAGCATAAAAAGTCTACAGTATCTCCTAAGGCTATCAATTAGTGCTCTTGTGCAGACACATCGATGTAAAGAGAGTTAAGCTTTGGTTCTAAAGGGAGGGAGCAAAATAAACAAATGGGACAGGCTAAGTTGACCCAGCTCAATTAGAAAACTGTTCGTAGTTAAAACAGGCCTATTTACACCTTTAAACAGTAGCAGCAGTTTAGGTGACAGACAGGGCATAATAAATATTGACTAAAGGGGTTTTGGTGGGCAGGCTAGGGAGAGGAACCACAAGGAGAGAAATCACTGAGGCAGTGTTAGCTAAGGGCTAATGCTAGCCAGTGCCTGTGCCTGTGCCTGTGCCCGGCAGACTGGATGAGTGCTGCTCAATTAGAACCTGGCATTGGGCCTGGCGATCTATAGTTTGACCCTGAAAAAGAGAAAACAGCCGTTAGTATGATAAGCTACCATTTTACGAAACCCTGACAACCAGAGCACAAGTTCAGTTGCAACTGTTGATAATCTCTGTTAGCAGACAAGAAAAAGGCTTTGAGAAAAGTGTTTTGGCAGTGACTAATGAATAAAACAACCATCCTGGAGAGTAAATTCACAAGCTGTAGGGGGGCTATATTGGCTAAAGATGGCTTCTTCTCAGTTATAATGTGCTGAGAAGCTTGACTGGAAGTCTTACCTGTGGAACCAGTTCAATGCCTTGAGCAGGTCGTGTTACTGCCGCTTTTGGGACGTCATTGGGATGCCCTCCATCTTCACCCTGTGGTACAGACCAGCTGTCCTGAGTCCCCTTCCTACAGAGGAAACTGGGCCAAAAAATTTAATGTATTTACTATACTATTATATCGTATTATATATGTACATATACAATATATATATTCTGTGTATCTTATTATTATATTGTATATTTATAATGTATGATGTTCTAAAAAAAAAATTAGTGAATCAATGAAAAAAAATAAAATTTGTACAATTTGTCTCTCCAAATGGTCCATTACCTGCGCCGATATCCAAACATAAGGAAGAGCACACAGAAAATGATGCAGGCCATGCCAATGTGGATGCCAACCACAATGCTGCTCACCGAGCTCTCAACACCCCTGCAGTTACATTGAGTTTCCTCTCCTGCAGCAAAAAAAAATATTATTGTACACTTATGTAATAAATAATAAACCCCATCATGTGTTCAAAAACAAATGCTAATTTACCTGCTCTGGTTTTAGCACTAGTTCCGTCCTCAGCCAGTGAAACAAGTTTCTTTGAACAGTCGCTCTCTCCATTGCCATTGTAGGCCACCAGTTTGACTTCATACACAGCGCCGGGGTCTTGTGAAAAAAATGAAACCGGTCAGTATCACACACACTGCTAATCAATCAAAGTTACTCATGCATTTGCCTCACACATGCACAATCTAATACATATACATTGAGCTGGTTTTGTTGACTTTCCAGTCACAGTAGAACTATTGATCGGCTGAGTCATGGTGATTGAGGTCCAGTGTAAAACCTCCTGGCTATTATGGTCTTTCTTTTACTTGGGCAATTTTATTCTTATGTGTTTTTGTCAATATCTCAATCTTCAAACTCTCTTCGGAGTTCTCTGAATTCACACATTTATCATGTAACAATACTAGAAAATACTAGAAGAGAGTTTGTTCTCTAGTGCTCATGATTTATTTCAGGTCTGCTCTTCAGGTGGGTGAGTGATTTCACCTGTCACTGTACAAACATAATGGCTTTTTCAGAGCTGCAACAGGTCATGAAGACAGAAGAGTTAAAGGAGAGAGTATTCAGCATAAAACATCAAAATAAGGAGGGCTGAATGGAATCTGATGGCTTTTTGTGCTGACAAGTATTGTACTGTACTGTGGCTTATTTAAAAATATTTATTTCATTTATTTATTACTATTATTAAAATAATAAAGCATTTATTTATATAAAAAATGTATATTTTACTCCCCATTATTAGAGTAATTTTATGTGTGAAAAATAAATAAACATTTTCAGATTTGTTTGTATTGCACTTTTAACACTAAATATCATCGCAAAGCCGTGTTAAGATTAGATTTGACACATTTAAGACATTTAAAACATTTATTGTATTAACATTTAATTGCATTTGATTAGAAAACCATTTGGCTTTTGCAAACATTGAATCTATAGTCTATTTTTGCACCAATAGTTTCATATACTTTATACAAACGAGAAATCCAATTTTCCCTCACCAAGTTGAGAAATGGTGTGAGCGTTAACATGGCATGACAACTGAATCGGTCCCTGGATCTCTCCTTGGGGGACCCTGTGGTACGAGAGCCGGAAACCCTCAGATTTTCCTGGCTTATTGGGCAGCTCCCACAGGACCTGGACTGCGGTGGTGTTTATTGCTTTGGTGAAAAATGTAGGTGGACTGGGCACTAGATGGGGTGCAAAGAGAGAAAACCCATTTTAATGTGCTCAGTGGAACAAGGAACGCTGTCAGAGTTCCTTCTGTTCAAGCAAAAAACATAAGGTGGCTGGGCAAAAAAAGAGAAACCATATGATGAAAGAAATAGATGCTCAAACATCTATGACAAAGCAGGTCTGATCAGAGGGAAGGACAGTATGAAAGGACAAGGTAGCAGACAGAGGGAGCCAAAAATGCTGATGTGGGAAAGAAAAGCGTCAGTTAAGGAGAGAGAGAGAGAGAGGGTTTGAAATTGTAGTGACCTAAGCAAAACATAAAAGCAAATAGTATGCAATGCAGCTACATACCGCCCCCTAGTGTTGTAGAAACAACAGTACTGGACCGTTCACTAGCACCCAGTGGAGAGTAAGCCTTCAGGTAGATGGAGTAGGTGGTCGCGGGTTCAAGGTTTGTGAGGTCATGCTGAAATGTTGTCTTACTCACAGCCTCCTGTAGTTCTTTACTTTCAGGCTCTGAAAACAAAAGTGCACCAATTATGAAGTATAACTCCAAAAATACTAGTAGAGAGCAAGATACGTTCCAATTTAGTGGAACATCTGAACTCCAGAGACACTCACCGCCGTATTTGCGGATATGCAACACATATCCGATTATACCGTCTGTGATTTCGGCTGGTGGTTGGGTCCAGGAAAGCTGCATGATCATTTTAGACAGAGCCGTGGCTTTCAGGCCCTGAGGGGCATCGGGCAGCTCTTTGGCCAGCGACACAGCCAGACGAGCACTGGCCTGGTTAGTGCCAGCAGAGTTTTCAGCGATGCACTGGTATATGGCCTCATCCTCTGATGTGCTAAAACAAACAATTATTATTTTAAGCCAATACTCTAATTTATTCCTTGTTCCTGGGAGTAGAGTCTGTGCTTCCGAGAAGTGGTCTAGGAGCTGTGGAAGTTCATAATCAGCACCCTACCATCATTGAATCAGTTCTCTGCACTTCAATAACTGTCAGGCAGCCAAATCATTAAAGACAGCAATCAGCTTCCCTCTCCATGAACTGAAGTAAAAAAAAGCTGGCACAACTCTGGACTGAAATATAGAACTGTTACCGATCAATGGTCGGCAGCTCTGAACACCAGACGACCAGACACAGAAAGAGTTTCTTCCCTCAGGCAATCCATCTCATCTTGACAATAAACCTGGAACATGCAACATTATTATACATTACTTATTCATCACACATACTTATTTACATTTCAAATTTGCACATGTACCTGTACACACATAATTGTCTGTATTGTATATTGTGTTTTTGCTATTTTGTACATTGCCTATTTGTATATTATTCTTTTATTATCTGTCCTGTCCTGTTGCTGTCATTCTGTTGCACTGTGGAACTTCTGTCACTATAACAAATTCCTCTATGTGTAAACATACCTGGCCAATAAAGCTCATTCTGATTCTCATTTGGATGACAGAATATAAAACAGGTGAACACTGACATCTAGTGGACACAAGTTGGTAATGCCTCCAGACAAATTATTGCAGGTAAATAAAGAATAACAATAAATACATGCAATTAACAATTTTATTGAATAAAAAATACCGATACAAATAATAATAAAAAATTAAAATCTAAATAGGAATATAAACAAATAAACAGACACTTTTAGATTTTATGCAATTTTAGATAATTATTTTTTTATTTGTAAATTTCTGTTTTTATATATGCTTATTTATTGTTTAAGGTTTTAGGGACTGTGCGTTTCAACGGGTAAAGTTTGTGTATCCCTGTTGATACTTGTGAGTCTTATGTAATTGAAGTGTGTTCCTATAAGTGTGTACCTGTTATTGTTAGTGAGCTTCACATGATCGCCTGGTGTGAGTATCTTTCCATTCTTCAGCCAGATGATATGAGGCTCAGGAACACCCTGAGCCACACATGTGAACACAGCACTGCCTCCTGCTGGCTTAGACACAGACTGCGGCCACTGAATGAACTCTAGGAGGAGCTGGGGAAACAGAGGAACAGGGTGTTATTATAGTTCAATCAATTTAAAACTAAATCATATGTAAACTCTTTATTTATTTAACCAATTGAATAATATAAATATTTTAAAACCACTTGAATAATATCAATAACTTTAAAAGTGTTTCTGTTTCAATTCAATGCATAAATTAGTTTTTCACTATTATAGTTGCTTGTGTTACACCATATCACTATTATTAATTGCTTGCTGCATATAAAATAAGTGTTCATAACGCATATATTAATGCCTTATTGAGCATATTTTAGATCCCATACCTAAAGATAACTACTACTACAACTACCCATCAATAAACAGTAATTACTAGTTTACAGAGGGAAAACTCTTACTGGATGTGTTTCCTAATCTAATGTGTTACCAAATTTGTGTTTCATTAATAAATGTGAAAATTGTATGCAGTAAAGACTGTATGACAGCAAGGCAAAGATCATTTTTCTGTGAGATGAGAACCAGCCATACATCTGTTTAACAGCAAGACACTTTAATATTAATAAATAAAAATGATTAATTATATGGCTCTTTGAAACACACTAATTTACCTTGACACTAACATCAGATCTTGAACTTAAACTCTTTATAAACGCTCTGTATCTTCCTAAATAACCCCTGCAGCCCCTCCTCTGTCTCAGCAGCGCAGATGCAGGTTCACCGGCTTGACTCCTCTTCAGTGTCCACACAATGGCCATAAATAACAGCATCAGACCCCAGGACTATGCATCAACTGATCAACTGACAGGATCACCCCCACAAGAGCCCCTTCTCCCTGGGAAGAGGGTCCAAGTGATCTACGGAGGTGTGGAAGGTCATAGGCCAAAGGGAACCCTACTTCAATAGATGGCTATTAATCAATGCAGGCACAAATCATTAAAACAGCACAGCTTCCCCTTCAAATGAAGTAAAAAAATTATAATAATAACCGTTGGACTGAAATATAGATTTGCCAGATCAATGTGAGCTGCAGAGAAGCTGTTTAATTGGGTTTGACAGCTGATTGCTCTGTTTCTCATCTTTGTGTCCTGAATAATTTCTCTTAAGATAATTAAAAATTAAGATTTTTTTTTTCAATCTACTTCAGAATCAATTTCTAATCAAAGTTAACATATGCATATATATATGTGTGTGTGTGTGTGTGTGTGTGTGTGTGTGTAAGTAAAACCTTATATAGCTTATATAACCTGAGGTTAGAATACCATGACAAGACATCAGGTACCACTATAAAACACAAAATTCATCATGTATGTGCAAGCAGGCCTGAAATGAAAAATACAGCTTTTTAAAAACACTTCAGTGGGTTCTGCTCAGGCATTAGGGTCAAAGTGAAAAGTGGGAGGGGCTGGAGGGGTGTGTGTATAATGAAACTATAGCAGGACACAATAGGACAGAGGTCACTTCAGACCTCCAGACACAGTCTGAATAAACGGCGGTCGCACAGCGTGTGTGTGTGTGTGTGTGTGTGTGTGTGTGTGTGCGTGCGTGCGTGCGTGCGTGTGCGTGCGTGCATGCGTGTGTGTGTGTGTGTGTGTGTGTGTGTGTGTGTGTGTGTGTGTGTGTGTGTGTGTGTGTGTGCATGGGGAGGGGTGTCATTCATCAGCTACGTCATTGTGGTTCTCTTCTTTCCCAAGAAGCATGTCACACTTGAACCTGAGAAGAACTTTTGATGAATAGACATCCTTGAATAGAAATGTTTTAAACTGAGGAGGGACTAAATAAAGGCCATGAGAGGGAGTTGATACATATTCTGCATATACAATCTGTGTAATTAATGTAATTTTGATGTGTTTCTGAATTGTTCATGAATTGGTGCTCAAATATTAACAATGGTTCTTATTATTAGCAATGCTGAAATTTGTTTTTTTGGAGAAATAACTAATAATCATTTGTTCCCATCTTACATGCTGACTGAATAAAATAGTTTCTTAAAAAAAATTCACTTTTCCAAACTTCTGAATGGTAAAAATATCAAGCAGCATAACAGTTCAACATTCAACACTGAGGACTGGAGAAATGACTTTTTGGGGTCAATTTTCCACTCTGTCTTTAACAAATCTGTGTCTTTACAACAGGATCAATCTTCATTATCACAGCAGCATATCATATTTAGTATTGGGTCAGTTATTCAGATCCTGACCTTGAGTCTGATCAGGTGGCTATTTCTCATTCATTTAATTCTGTTGTGTGGCTTATGCAATCAATTAATATTATTGAAAAACATGGCCGTCTCCTGACTTGGTTCTTGAATGCATTCGTGGATTTCAAGTCACATATAATGACTTATATCAGTAAGCCTCATGTTTAATATGAATTGCTATTTCTGCACCTGCTTTGATGTGTAGGCATGCATTTTCAGATTGAGAAAATGTAACTTAAGGAAACCCCTCAGCTGGACCAGATGTCGATTTCATTTTTCATATAAAAAATATCCCAGGGTGAAAATATAGGAAGGGTTTTCCTCTCAACACAAAGCTGTTATAACGCACAGGCCCCTTACCATAATAGTATTCGTCACACCACTGACCAGTGGGATGAGGAACAACATAATGAAGGGAAACTGAGAGGGGAGGTCACGAAGGCCCATCACCCTTCCTCATTTGAGGACCATCCGTTCTGTCTGTCAGAGGAGGCTCCACCCCTCTGCTTCCTAGGCCAATGTCAAGGTGAGAAATGAGAGGGCAGAGGTCAGAGGGATCTCCCAAACCAAACACATGCACAACACTAGGAAGACTGCACACACACTCTGCCTGTCTGTCTTCCTTTTGTTCTCTATTGTCCACATCCTGGCTCAGCATCTGTCCTAACCTTCATGACTGTGTGAAAGTGCAGACCTCACATCCACACTGAGCAGTCTGGAGGAACATAACCTGACGTAAACAAACCACTCAGCTATGATAATGATTGACAAGATTAATAAATGCTGTAATGCTGTTAATTCATTATGCTGAGTATGTTAACTAATGTTAACATATTAAACCTTATTATAAAGTATTATTCATCAAACATATTCTTGCCCAATTCCTTGATAATTAATGTAATTTCTGTCACTCTGTGTTACTCTAAATGTAATTTTGCTTCACTGATCTGAATTACTTAATGAGGCTTTTCTCAGTGTTTGTTGAGAAGGGTTTGCTTTCCTTTTTGGAGAAATAACCTAACCTAATCACTTTGTTCCCATCTTACACAAAAAGTGGATCAATAAATGAATCAATACATTCAAGATTACCTCCCACAAATGGCTTCACTGCCAATCCTGTTGTAAAAAGACTGATGGGGTGACTATTGATTGATCAGACTTAAGCTGGACATTTGGGACAGAGATAGATAAAGCACACCTGGGTGCAATTTCAACAACAATTTAACAAATGAATGGATGCATAAAGCTAAGGGACAACAGGATAATCTTCATTATCACAGCAGCATATCATATTTAGCATACACTGAACAAATATCTGCCTCCTGGCCATTACTTTTCCTGTTTAAGATGCTAAAAGACATTGTTAGAAGTATTCTTTAGTTCAGTTTAATGAATAAGAAGCTTAGTCGTTCACACTTACTACTGCCGACTGTGATATTAAATATGACTTTTGTACTACGCCTCTCATGGATGATTTACCCATTTGTTCTCATGTTGTTCTTTCCTAAAGACCCCCAGTGTGCAGCTACTTTGAAGAAAACCAATGAAAGGAGCATATATACCTCAGGGATATACGATCAGGTTGAATGCATGGACAGTAGCAGGGTGATGGATGAGAGATGTCATATGGGGGGGTTGAAGGGGGATATCTCCTAACAGCTGACTTCATTACCCAAGCTATTCCTCTCAAGCCCAGCTGGACAGCAGCAGCAGGCCTTAGTTACCATAATAGTATTCAGAATCTCACACCATCAGACCAGTACACAGTGAGGAAAAAAACAAGAAGGGTAAAGGTGAGAGAAGGGAGGGCCTGAATATTGACTTCTCCTGCTGTGCTGACCAGTCAGCTTCCAAGGGTCATGTTCAAAACCAGTTCTGCCTGATGTCTGGTCATCATAACAGCCAAAAATACTATATTCATTCAATATAAACACAGCTACAAACACACACACACACACACACAGCTGCGAATCACATGTGCTGTTGACAGGATCTTCGCCCGACTGCCCACTCCTGAAGCAGCGAGCTCCATTCTTATGCCACGCCACGGTTAATGGGACCCCTCCCACCCTGCAGTCCAGCATCAACGGCCTGTCCTGCATCCGATAACATCACTGGGCTCTGTTAGAAAAGCCAGCTCAGATCCATTACACAAACCTGATAGTGAGAGAGAGAAATGGAAGATGGATCAGAACACAAATGAAACAAACCCTATGGTCTACAATGCAAAAAAGAGAGATTATAATAAAGGATATACACATTAATGATATGTAAAATGTATGGTGATTAAGTTCTATTGGGCTTAACAGACACTTAATATTCCATAATATTATTTGGTTGTCAGCACAGATGTTAATGAAGGAGAACAAAACTTGAACTGGATAATGACAATTGTCTTCTATAGAGCTGCTTTATAGCTGAATTAAATTAGTCTCATAATTGATGAACTCTGCCACATCAACACTGTCACTGAACCAAATGTATACAACATTGATCTAAACTGAGTTGAATAACGACTGCTGCTTGTCACACTTTATTTTAAGGTCCAATTCTCATTATTACCAAACCATTAACAATGATTTTTGCCTTAATAAACTCCTAATTTTGCTGCTTATTAATAGTTAGGCTTAGGCATTAGGTAAGATCGGAGATGTGAATATGTGCTTTATAAGTACAATATATACTGTATGCTAAATAATCAACTAAATAATAGTGAGAATTGGTCTATACTAAAGTGTAAATAGCAGCTTACCCAATAAACCATATTAATTTCTTAACTGAAGAACTTCAAAACATTACAGTTATTTTCTTGTTTATTACATGCAGTTGTTTTAAATAATCTGCAGCAACTTTCCTTGAATATTTATTATTTGAAAATAGCTAAAAGTCCATTTTGGTCTTATCTGCAACTGCATCATAGATGTGAGTTTATGATAACATGTACATTTTGTGTTTGTTGCATACTGTATGTCTGTGTTTTCTTTTAATTCAGACTCAAAAGGAAAATGCCTTTGAAAAATGAAAGCTCTGGAGGTCAAACTTTCCATATTCATAAAACTGAATTTGTCTCATTACTGATGTCTTTGTGAGCTCCCATCTAAGCATACATCTGCCTATTTACTCAGTGTCACCAAACCGAACCTGGTCATCACAATAGGAACAAATGCAATACAGCCAGTGAACCAAAGGGCTGAAAAGCCAGAGGAAGATGGAGAAGGAGCAACAGATAGTAAACAGACATTGGTAACTCCACTATATCACTGGATTTCCCACATAAACAATTGGGTAATCACAGGCAAAGCAGACAATTTCATATCAGTCAAAACGATCTACTGTCACCCTGTCGCCCATGTTTGAAATGCTTTCTCTTCAGTCACTCACATGCGAGTTGCATACGGGCCTTGCGGCTGACCAGCATGCCGTAGTGGTTCTGTGCAGCGCAGTAATACTCCCCGGCGTCGGTAGTATCTCCATCCCGTCTCTTCTGGAAGCTGCGAATCAGGAGTGTGCCGTTGGACAGGATCTTCGCCCGACTGCCCACTCCTGTAAGCAGCGGAGCTCCATTCTTATGCCACGTCACGGTAATGGGACCCTCGCCTTCCACCCTGCAGTCCAGCATCAACGGCCTGTCCTGCATCAGCGATAACATCACTGGGCTCCGTTAGAAAAGCCAGCTCAGATCCATTACACAAACCTGATAGTGAGAGAGAGAAATGGAAGATGGATCAGAACACAAATGAAACAAACCTATGGTCTACAATGCAAAAAAATATGTCTATATAATAAAGGATATACATATGATTAATGATATGTAAAATGTATGGTGATTAAGTTCTATTGGGCTTAACAGACACTTAATATTCCATAATATTATTTGGTTGTCAGCACAGATGTTAATGAAGGAGAACAAAACTTGAACTGGATAATGACAATTGTCTTCTATAGAGCTGCTTTATAGCTGAATTAAATTAGTCTCATAATTGATGAACTCTGCCACATCAACACTGTCACTGAACTAAATGTATACAACATTGATCTAAACTGAGTTGAATAACGACTGCTGCTTGTCACACTTTATTTTAAGGTCCAATTCTCATTATTACCAAACCATTAACAATGATTTTGGCCTTAATAAACTCCTAATTTTGCTGCTTATTAATAGTTAGGCTTAGGCATTAGGTAAGATCGGAGATGTAGAATATGTGCTTTATAAGTACAAATAAACAACCATTATATACTGTATGCTAATAATCAACTAGTTAATAGTGAGTATTGATCCCTATACTAAAGTGTAACCAAGCAGCTTACCCGCCGAAACCATATTCATTTCTTAACTGAAGAACTTCAAAACATTACTACTGTTATTTTCTTGTTTATTACTGCAAAGCTGTTTTTAAATAATCTGTAGCAACTTTCCTTGAAGTATTTATTATTTGAAAATAGCTAAAAGTCCATTTTGGTCTTATCTGCAACTGCATCATAGATTGAGTTTATGATATACATGTACATTTTTGTGTTTGTTGCATACTGTATGTCTGTGTTTTCTTTTAATTCAAGACTCAAAAGGAAAATGCCTTTGAAAATGAAAGCTCTGGAGGTCAAACTTTCCATATTCATAAAACTGAATTTGTCTCATTACTGATGTCATTGTGAGCTTTACCATCTAAGCATATCTGCCTATTTATTCAGTGTCACCAAACTGAACCTGGTCATCACAAAGGGAACAAATGCAATGCAGCCAGTGAACCATAGAGGGCTGTGACAAAGCCAGAGTAGAAGGGATGGAGAATTAGGGTGATTATGGGGTCAAGTTAGAGGAATCTCTTTTGAGCAAACACACCCTTGTTGACAATACCCCTATGACGACACCCTTTTCCCAAAAACAACCCCCAGCAACTACCAGGAGCCTTCTGCACCCCTCTCAGTCTGGACCATCTGCCCCCCACTTATACAAACCCCCACCATCCCGGTCACATTTTCCTTTCAGTCTGATTCTAGGGTGACTTTCCCATGCCACTGGTTCACCCCGGTCCTCTCTCGTTGTCAACTTGCTACATGGTCATTTCATACATATTCTGTGCTTTTCATATGGAGAACTCCAGACCTATAGCCACCCTTAATGTGACCTCTGGAGATGGCCGGTGTCTCCGGCAGCTGTTATGTTAAAGAGCACAAGTCTGATCTTGAACTAGCACTAGATGAGATATGAAGCACCTTTAACATCTGTTAGGCAGATATAACTGACCCCACTTTCAATATGCACTTCTGTTCCTCTGCTTGCTAAAATATACTCATTTTTGACTACTGGGGTCCTCCAACACCCCCTGCACTTGACCGTGACAGCTATAACATGAAAGTCAAAAGTAAATAAGGGTCTTAAAGGGAATTTACTCTGTAACAAAATAAAATACTTTTACAATTGTTTCTATATGTTTTTATCCATAGAACGAAAGGGTTTAGTTATGTTTTGGGCCATACTGATGTTCATTGTGTAAACAAAACATGTTGAAACATTTTTCTAAATATTTTCACTTGCGTGCAGAAGAAAATCAAACAGAAGATATTTTGAAGAATGCTAATAGCCAAACTTGTTTGTAGCCACTGAGTTCCATAGTGTGGAAAAATACTATAGAAGTCAATAGCTACCAGCAGCTGTTTGGTTACTGACATTCTTCGAAACAACTTCCTTTGTGTTCAGCAGAAATAAAACACTTTTACAGGTTTGGACTTGAGGGTGAGTAAATGAGAATTCTGCTCTCTGCATCCAACTGCTTATTATTTGACATTTTAAGTTGCATATATGCCATTTAGAGCTGTAACAGAGGATGCTACTAGTAGGGATGCAAAATACATCTGCACTATATTGGCTATCAGCAATATTTAAGAAATTAGCAATACCTTTACATATATAGATATTGTTATGCCAATATTGGGCATTTTTACATTTAGGTAACCTTCAACATACTCTAGCTCTCAATTTTATTGTTAAAAACACGAATAATCTAATGACAGTATTAAAATTATCTTTAGCAAATCTCAAAATAAATATACATACTGTACATTATAATCATGTGATGAATAATTTACTTGTAACTTAAAGTCCAGAAATATCTGTTTCACACTAATTCAAAGAGCATATAGGAAACCATTACTGCAATATCTGACATTACCCATGACAAGATGACCAGATAAGCTCAATCGCCTCACTCTCATATACCTTGAATAATATCAATACAAGAGTCCATAAATATATAGCGCTATAAACTTGACTTCCACTGAAGAGAATATCTGGGGTGCATCTTTTGCTCCCGGTTAGGTCACACGCTGAGCAGATGGAGATGGGACGAGCGTGTCTCTTCCTTTTTCATTTTTATGAGGGCTGGCTACATCTGACCCTTCCCTGGCTTACTCCACCCGAAGTGTTAATGAAATTCAGAGGTCCCGGGGGAAAAGGGGGTTATGTCACACAAGCTGGATTCAGAAATACAGAGAATAGCACATGGGCCTAAGCAATAAAGATATGGATGTACAAATATAATGTTAGTTCTTGCTTGATGCATCCAATTAAATAACGTAATGTTGTAGCAGGGAAATAAATGGACTGCATATTTAAAACTAACCATGTTAGAGAACAATTCAATATATTAATATACTGTTTTCTAAGGTAGAAGTTTTCTGTTTCTGCACACTCACAGTGGAAATTGTGTTCCATGATCCTCCCATTAGAGAAGTTTGTCATTGTACCTCATACTCTAGGATCTAAGAGCTCCATTGTTGCTACAACAGTGATGATGGTGCATAAAGTATGTCCATTATAAGTCTATGCTAATGACTCATTCCAACCTGCATGAGACCCGAAGAGAAGTGTGATTTAGAGCTCAAGCCCGGGGATAATTCTGTTCATTCAGATGAGAAGTGGATAGAAATGGGGTTTTGGGGGTTTGTAGATAGTGTTCTACAGCAGGAGACCCCCAACCATCCCCACCCCTTGAGCTGTGACCTGGGTCCCTAAAGGGTCATGAGAGAGTTGGTGAAGGGTGGATGAATAACGTGGGGCTTAAGACAGACAGCCTGTGTCCAGTCACACACACAGTCCCAGCCCCCAGGTTGGTCCATTGTCCCCAGTCTAATGTTGGACCTGAACTTCACGAACTATTGTTGGAAGCCAGACATCATTCTATTGGCCTTCATCTCTAACCAGAGTCTCTAAAGGGTCAATGTGGAAAAGATCTGCAACAACCCCCACCACCACTTTACCTTACCTTTAAACATATAAAGTCTGCAAGTCTGCATTTGATCAAAAAATATATATATATAATTGTCATATATTAATAAAACAGATTTTATTTTAAGTAGAAATCATTTGTAACATTAGAAATATTTTAATTTTCCATTTTGATCGATTTTAAGAAATTCTATCTGAATAAAATCCTTTTGAACAGACTTGGTTGAATGGTTGTAAACATATAGATCTGCAATGTTTTAGCTCATCTGAGAAGAAGAAAAATAGTTTTGAGAAAAAACTTCAAGGATTTAGAATTAAAACTTCAGGCCAATTATTCTATTTTTAAAGCTCATTATAATTTCTATATGGGTCTCTCCATTGTCAGCATTACTGAAACTGGCCTGCCACTTTGAAAAAGTGTTATAAACCTTTGAAAGAAACTCTAAATGTATACAATCATTCACAAATTCCTCTCGCTCTCTTTTTCTCCCATTATATCCACGGCAGCAGCAGGAGATCTAACGTAAACAATAGCTGAACACAAACTTGGGGGTGGAATTGTAAAGAAGCTGGGTGGAAAGGGGGATCATGCTGCTCCGGGTGGGCTTCTTTTGACTGCATAATGGGAGTTAAATTCTTCCTGACTACAACAGCCACAAGCCGCCTGCACAAACACCCCTTTGAGTTGGTCATTTGAGGCAAAGTTGTCTTTTGTTTAAACACTGATTGTCATTAGGTGGCATATGCCAAGTTCAAAGTCATGCAAACACACTTTCATTTCCACTTAAGAGAGGAAACAACCTCCTGCAGTTTCACTCCACCCTCCTCGTTAACCAATTACCACTCAACAATTAGCTCTTTTGTGCTCTTCTTTTGCTCTGTCCTCCACTTTAAAAAAATATCTGCATCCGACTCAAACTTTTTAAAGGATGTTTTAAGATGCTATTTTCAGTCATATAATGGTGCTTAGCAAAATATATGTGTTTCTGTTAATTAGATAATGTCTGTAGGTCAACAGCTTTTTATGAAAAAGTCATTGCCAGACATAAAACCTTTGGGTAAAATCAATAAGCAATATGCTCCAATTGCAGGGGGGGGGAAACCCCATCACTATGGCCTCAGGTCTTTAATTATTGGGATAAGGACCAGAAGGGGGTCCAGGGCTTCCATTAAGCCAATCTCATTAATGGAGTAACCAAGGGTTAAAATGTCCCTCTGCTGCAACATGCACGTTTTAATGCCACTGTTAGTTCCTCTTTGGCTTTATGAACCCTGATGACTTTCTTTAACAGAACCGCTGAAACTAGAAATTTGAAGGCCTCTATAAACCAAGTAATTTTGTGGCTGATTGGCCCGTGCATTGTATTACATGTTATTACGGCAGCTTCATTACAAATGGCTATTGCTTTAATTAGAGCAATGAATGTTGGCTAGAATGAAGTGGCTATAGTCTGATAGCACAAATCTAACATGATTGCTCAGAACTTTTTGTGGCGATATACTGAAAAACATCAACTGGAGCATAAAGTTAGCCAAAGGATCTATATGCTTTTGGTCGAATTTCCATGCAGTGATTGAGACACCGGCCACCCACTGCAGCCTGTGCCCTGTATGTGGATTAGCTAGATGGAGTGAACGTTTTCCACAGATGAGGAGTCTCTGGAGGGATTACTCCAGCATAAACATATTCAGGCATGCACACTCATAAACCTCCAACAGCTTTAAGACGATTTTAAATGTACCCCTGCTTCTCAATAAGGCTGGAGCAGTGTTATGGAGATCAGGGTGTTAGGGTCAGGTCAAAGGGGGTGGAGAGGTGGCCACTTTTGTCTCCCTGGATCTCTTTTTGCTCCACCCGCTTTGGACCGCTCCGCTGTCCAGAAGGGGGACCCCAAAGGTTAATATCGCCCAAGGTCAACACAGCCCCTCTGTCTATAAGGTCATCTGTTTCTACCCCCCTTCTCCATGAGACTCAACATCTCCGTCTGGTCAACTTTCTGACTGTGTTTATTTATTATTCCACGGGAGATTTATTCTAAAGAGCACACATGATCCAAACTCATGGCCATGACATCTGGTTTGAAAACTGTTTTGATCCCAAGTCATTTAATCTCTTTATAAAAATATACAAGCAGAACAGGAATGTTTGATTCTTATAAGAGTTATTGAGAAGGAAACCAAAAATTACTGAGAAGAAAAAATTATTTGATGAATTTGATTTGAATTTGTTTTTTTTTTTACTTAAAACCCAAATACTTACATCAGCAATTAGCAAAGACTGGAAAAAGGTGAATAGTAACAGCTGAAATTAGTATTTTAATGAACTTTTCACTAAGATGCAACACCTTTGTGCATCAATAACTTGTAACCTGCATCAGCATAAAGAGATGCTACAACAAAAGTAGGCTATTTGAAGTAGGCTAGTTAAAAACAAAGCAGTCAAATATTAATAAATATAAATTTTGTAATATTTGAATTAGCTTAAAGGTCATACTTAATTCAACGCACTACTTCGGACATAATCGAAATAACAATCAGACAGTTTGAAGTCTTAGTTACGTTACAAACAGTTCTTCTTTTGATACAGAACATCTCAAAATATGATCTTCAAATCTTTCTGGTCAAATTATACTTCTATAAAAACGCAGCCTATAGAAAAGCGCGCACAAATTGGTGAATGGTAGCTTAAATAAAACGACAAAATAAAATGACTCAAAATTAAACCATATCTTTACGATGTAAAAATAAATAAGTTTATACTCACATGAACCAAAAAACATCAGAAAGGTCAGTAAAATCCGTGGCTTCATTTTTCTGTGTAAATCCTTTCCAAAAATGAAAACAGGTAGGCTATATTTATTTGGGCTAAAAAAGTTTATAAAGTGAAAGAAAAAAATTGTTTTTTTTCTAGTGCAAATGTCTTTCTATTCGAATACAAATTCCAAACGGAGTAAACCTAAAATAACTACTCTACACATTAAGGGCGCTCGAGCTGGGCGCTGCTGGTCACGTCCACGGCCACTCTGAGAATACCCCGCGAGCGGCTCGGCACAGCGGTGAGCGCGTGCAGCGATCATTCATTATTCATGATATTGTTGTCACCGCTTGACAATGACGCGCGCGCTCTCGCCTCAGTGAGGTGGCTCTGTGATGAACCAACCGTTAAACCAACCGCTGCCTTTGGGTAGGTGCGTTATGGTTAACAATAGCCTATATTTGAGCAAAAATGTCTTTATTCCTTTACCACAAGAGGTTACAATCAGAAATATCGCAACCAAGCTGTTGTCATTAATCAAATATCCATAAGTCAAATATTAAGCACATAATGTGTAATGCTTGTTATTGTTTGTTTAGATGCCCAATACAATTGGGCACAGATTTCGTTTGTTGAATTAAAGAGAACCACAGGAACTTTGTGGACAGCGTTTGTTGTGGCACTGTGAAGTAACCTAACCTTAACAAAACTAATTTGCACTGCATTTTAAATCCACCCTTAGAAAAACACCAACAAACGAATTCAATTAGCAGAGATTAGCATATGAAGCAGTATGTGAATGGATCTGCATAAATAAAGTGAGTGGTCTGCCCAGGGGGCCATCTCCTCCCATTATATACTACTAATTGGAAGGAAGTATTTAGAGAAACATTTGAACAGGCCAATTATAAGACTGTTCAGCCACAGGATGAAAGAACACATTTATTCAGTCACACAACAAACTCTGGTTTTGTATAGAGGCAATAAAATAATTCACTAAAATGGAAATCAGCAAATCTGCATTATGCATGTGAAAGAGCACATTACATGTATTTATTTTATAGCACATTAACAATGTTACAAGAATGAGGTTGTGCTACTGAATATACAGTATGGGTCCAAATATGGGAGACCTAGTTTTGCATTATAATGTTATTTGCATTTTGCAAATCCCCTCAAAAAGCAAAAATCTATCTATATATTTTTTTTAAGAGTTTGGAACAAAAAAAAAAAGCTATAGCCATGCTGTTATTGAAATTTATGCTGCAATTAAAATGATTCTTCCTAATTCCTTGAATATACAATAAAGTCCATGCATCTGAGACCACAAGATAAATTCTCAAATTTTGCATTTTTATTATTTAATACAATTGTTTTTATATAAATAGAATTATATTGGTAGGTAGGTAGGTAGCTATTTCATTGTCATTCAACTGTACATACAGAGTGCACATATGAACGAAATTTCGTTCCACTGGCTCATAAGTACTACTCCAACTAAACATATACATGTACCACAAATCAGTATAAAATTATAAATATAATAAACAAAACATATAAATATTAGATCAACAAAAACAAACAAAACTACTAAAAGATTCAGTAAGCTAAAATGGTTAAGAGGTCATTTAAAACCTTTTCCAGAAGGCAGCAGTGTAAACAGTCCATAATGTGGATGGGTGGGGTCTTTTACAATATTTTGAGCAAAACAGCGATTATGTGCAAGGTCCTGAATGGAAGGCAGTGAAGAGCCAATAATCTTTTCCGCTGTCCTCACCACTCTTTGTACAGACCTCCAATCAGAGGCTCTACAGTGCCCAGACCATACAGAGATGCAGCTGGTCAATATGCTCTCTATAATACCTTTGTAGACAGTACTGAGGATAGGAGAGGGAAAGTGTGCTCATCATCCGACTCTGACAAAAAGGCGTTGCTGTGCTCTCTTCACTAAAGAGGTGATGTTGGCGGTCCATGTCAAACTATCTGTGATCTGCACCCCAAAACTTGACACTACTGACTACTTCCACCACAGTGTTATTGATGATAAGTGGTGTGTGCCTGTGCTGCTTTTTCCTGAAATCAACAATGATCTCCTTTGTTTTTTCGACATTCAGGAGCAAGTTATTTGTATTGCACCAGTCCACAAGCTGTCTCACCTCCTCCCTATAGGCCTGTTCGTTGTCCTCCTGAATGAGGCCCATCACTGTCGTGTCATCCGCATACTTCACCACATGGTTTGTACTGAACCTGGCACGGCAATCATGGGTCATCATAGTAAACAGTAATGGGCTCAGGACGCAGCCCTGAGGGGAGCCGGTGCTCAGAGAGATGACACTTAAGGTGTGATTTCCAACCCTCACAAACTGAGGTCTCTCTGTTAAAAAATAGATAATTTGTATATAAATATGAACAATTTGATATATAAATAGAACAATTTGAGTGATGGCTGAATTCTTACATTATATTACATATTTATTTTTCATTTTACGTTATAATTTTGTTATAATAGTAATAGTAACTGATAGTTATAATGGATTATTAAATTCTAAAATGTTCTATTTATTTCCAAGTTTGAACTCAATTTTGAAACCCATTTTGAAACTTTTTTTTTTAAACAAAATAAAATTGGTAGAAATATGCTGATATGAAAATATTTTTTTTATAAAATGGCACAGCCAAAATAGCAAATTGTCTTATGTCGTATTATGTGCGTCACACTGTAATGCTCAGCACATCTAATTATGTAATCTAACTATGCTCAATACACTTAGACCAAGGACTCTAAAAATATTATTTATCAATATGAAGGGATAAAACCACTGAAATCTATAAAAGGATTGTGAAAAAGATCAGCAAAAAAGTTTCTGTAAACCTCATTATATCCGTTTTGTGTTACAGGAATGTCTGTCCTCAGGCCAGAGGAAGAGATCAGCGAGTGTCACAGAGAAAACCTTGTGATCCAGACGGACCTCTGTCATTGCCAACATCGCTCCTTATCCCATTAGGTGCTCTATGGCTGAGTTAACCATGGATACAGGCACAGGGATAATCCACCATAATTAGGAACTCATTCACTGCTCTCTCCATGCCTTTTATTTGATGTTAACTCTATTATGCACAGGGGAGGAAGAAAGAGTCCGAGAGGGAAAGAATCATTCAGGTTTTCTTTGACTGATCAGTACATAGATGCATACACATATACATATACACTAACTGGCCACTTTATTAGGTAAACCTTGCTAGTACCGGGTTGGACCCCCTTTTGCCTTCAGAACTGCCTTAATTCTTCATGGCATAGATTCAACAAGGTGTTGGAGACATTCCTCAGAGATTGACATAATAGCATCACACAGTTGCTGCAGATTTGTCGGCTGCACATCCATGATGAGAATCTCCCGTTCAACCACATCCCAAAGGTGCTCTATTGGATTGAGATCTGGTGACTGTGGAGGCCATTTGAGTAAAGTGAACTCATTGTCATGCTCAAGAAACCAGTCTGAGATGAATTGTAGCCTCCGTTTCCTGTTCTTAGCTGACAGTAGTGGTACCCGGTGTGGTCTTCTGCTGCTGTAACCCATCTGCTTCAGGGTTCGACGTGTTGTGTGTTCAGAGATGGTATTCTGCATACCTTGGTTGTAACGAGTGGTTATTTGAGTTACTGTTGCCTTTCTATCATCTCTAACCAGTCTGCCCATTCTCCTCTGACATCAACAAGGCATTGTCATCCACACAACTGCCACTCACTGGATATTTTCTCTTTTTCTGACCATTCTCTGTAAACCCTAGATATGGTTGTGCGTGATCCCAGTAGATCAGCAGTTTATGAAATACTCAGTCCAGCTCGTCTGGCACCAACAACCATTCCACGTTCAAAGTCACTTAAATCCCCTTTCTTCCCCATTCTGATGCTCGGTTTGAACTTCAGCAAGATGTCTTCACCACATCTAGATGCCTAAATGCATTGAGTTGCTGCCATGCGATTGGCTGATTAGCAATTTGTGTTACCATGAAATTGAACAGGTGTACCCAATAAAGTGGCCAGTGAGTGTATATACACATTACATACATACACTATATTGTACTATACAACTAGGACATTAGTTTCCATAGATTCGTAACTGTATCAGTATTCTTAACCATAACTTTGTCGCCTTCCAGAGATTTTCAATCGGGTGAAGATCAAGACTCTGGGCCGGCCATTTCATTATTTCAATGTTCTTAGCTTCAAAGAACTGCTTTACCTGTTTGCAGTATGATGGGGAGCAACTGTCCATGAAAATTGCAGACTCCTCAGTTCTGATAAACATTTGCATTCACCCTGCCATGTAGCTGTATAAGAGGCACAACTCCTGCTGCAGTAAACTGGCAAGCAATTCCAGCTACAGCGTTGAACAGATTCTCCATTGAGAATCTCCGCATTTTCCTGTCTTCTCCTGCATTTGTCTTATGTGGACGACCAGCCTTTTTGGAGGACTTTAATAAATTAGTGTCATTGTAAACCTGCAATATTTGAGAAATCACAGATTTGGAATGACCAGCTTCTAATTCTGCCAGTAAAAAAAAAGGTTTGTCATATAATTAAGGATATAATTTGTTTTCTTTGCAAACAATAAGTATTCTCGTAGCTTCGTAAAATTAAGCTTTGAACCAATGATGTCACATGTACTATTTTGACGATGTCCTCCTACTATTCTGGGTTTGGAAACATTTCAGTTCCATAGCTCTCTATGGAGGGTCGGAAAGCTCTCGGATTTCATCAAAAATACCGTCATTTGTTGAAGATGAACAAAGGTCTTACTGGTTTAGAACGACATAAGGTTGATTAATTAATGACATTTTTTTAATGCTTGGGTGAACCTTTAATTGACTCGGAAATTTGAGGACTTTGGGAAGTTGTTTGGGAACAACTACATCATGGGATAATAGAAAGCTGGTGAAAGACAGGTGTGAGCTAATTGTAAGAGGTTTGTGGAGTTGTAAATGGCATGAAGGTAAAGAAATAGAGAAGAAATGAGACACCAGAAGTTTTAATCAGCAAGAGAAAGATAAATGAGGCAATACTTATTTGGTTGTTGCTAGAATTATGCATTTGAGAACTTTTTCAAACAATAATTGTATAGGAAAGTATAGGGACAGGAAATAATGGGGAGATGAGAAGGGCGTTGAATCTGGAAATGAGGTTAGCTAGATTTGAAGGCCTGTTACCCTGCTAAGTGCCACATCTTGCATTATTTTTATATTCAAATTTAACTAAATAATTCAAATATAATATAATTTAATACTACACATAGAAAAAGTTATGAGTAAAGTAAAATGGCAAATCCTACCTTCATCTTAGCTGTTACTATTAGTTGGGTTGTTTTGTATGACTGCAAGAACAAGCACTCACACAGCACAATCACAAAAACTCGAGCATACAATTCTACACATCCAAAGGTAAACAATGTGCACTAATAAACCAATACCAAAAACATAACAGTAGCTGGGAAAAGATTAAACATCTGCTTTTCATTCACATACCAAAAGCACAATTCTCATCCTCATGCCTATTGGATATATATTGTATTCATTTAAACGGTCATTAAAATTAACATAGGCTTTAAGAATTATGAATTCTGGAATATGTAGGTCTACATCTGAAAATCTACAAACAAACCTACAAACAAGCTGGGCTTTAATTAGAGCTGGTGTGGATGTTCCAAGGACTCTGTATGAAAGCACTTTACCTCAGTTTGTTCCAGGGTGATTGTAAATTTTCAGAATGATTACTTTCTTACTAATTATTAAATAGGCAAAATTATACACAAAGACATAATAAATATAACGGTAGCCCTTTATTTCTCAGTCCTGTTACTTAGGTACATACTATGTACTTATTATAGTACTTACAACAACTAGATAATAAGGTACTAACTCTGAACATGTAGTTACCTTATATTACTGCTAAAACTGCCCTCTTTGCCTTCTGTCCCCTCACTGAGGCAGAAGTATCCAAACTTCTCCTCTCCAGCATCTTACAACATGCCCTCTTGATACAATCCCCTCACACCTTCCCAAGCAATCTCTCCCACACTCTTACCAGCACTCACACACATTATCAACACATCTCTCCTCACAGGCATCTTCCCCATTGTGTTCAAGCAGGCTCGGGTAACCCCACTGCTCAAAAAACCTACATTAAACACTTCACTAACAGATAGCTGCATCTATCTGCTGCTTTTGACACAGTTAACCATCAGGTCCTCCTGACCACCCTCTCATCACAGGGATTCCAATTCACTGGTTTGAATCCTATCTCAATGGTAGGTCTTTCAAGGTGGCCTGGGAAGAGGAGGAATCCAGAGCACATCAACTGGTCACTGGGGTTCTTCAGTGATCGGTTCTTGTACCCCTCCTCTTCTCCACATACACTACATCACTGGATCCCATCATACAAGCACATGGTTTCTCACACCATTGCTATGCTGATGACCCACAGCTCTATCTCTCTTTCCAACCAGATGATCCAACGGTAGCTGCAGGGATCTCAGGCTGCCTGGCAGACATCTCGGCATGGATGAAAGAACATCATCTACAGCTCAACCTGGCAAAGACTGAGCTTCTTGTCTTCCCTGCCACTCCAACTCTACAGCATAATTTCACCATCCAGCTAGATTTTTCTACAATTACCCCATCAAGTACAGTCAGAAATCTTGGTGTAATTTTCGATGACCAGCTGTCTTTCAAAGACCACATTGCAAAAACTGCTCGATCTTGCCAGTTTGCATTGCACAACATCAGAAAGATCAGGCCCTTCCTTACACAGCATGCAGCACAACTTCTTGTCCAGGCCCTTGTCATTTCTTCTAGCTGGACTTTCATCATGCACAATCAAACCTTTACAGAATATTAGACTCTTCCTTGTCCAAGCTCTTGTTCTCTCCAGACTGGACTATTGTAATGCTCTCTTGGTTGTCCTTCCCGCATGTACTATCAAGCCTCTGCAACTGATCCAGAATTCAGCAGCCAGAGTGGTATTCTATATAAAAAAAACTAGCTACGTGTACTGAGCTAGACTAATTGAGACTTGTCATGACATTTGTTTACTGTTGCTCTCTTGATGGTCTGATTGCTTCTATTATTCTCCTCATTTGTACGTTGCTTTGGATAAAAGTGTCTGCTAAATGATTAAATGTAAATGATTCAGAATGCAGTGGCACGACTGGTCTTCGGCGAACCCAAAAGGGCCCATGTTACACCTCTCTTTATCTCCTTGCACTGGCTCCCGGTTGCAGCTCGCATCAAGTTCAAGACACTGATGCTTGCATATAGAACAGCCACAGGCTCAGCACCCTCCACTCACTGATGACAATCTACATCCCCTCAAGAAGTCTGAGATCTGCAAGTGAGCGACGCCTGTGGTGCCATCACAGAGAGACACAAAATCACTCTCCAGAATGTTTACATTCACCATTCCTGGCTGGTGGAATGAACTTCCACCCCGATCCGGAACGCTGAATCCCTGACAATTTTCAAGCGACACCTGAAAACTCATCTCTTCCGTCATCACTTGACTTCATCTTAAAAAAAAATTAAGATAAATAAATCTTAACTTTGCTCTTTCTCTTAACCTCTCACTGTCTGGCTAAAATTTGCTCTGAACAATGCCTGAAATGTTGTATTACAAGCACTTCCTGTGTCTGTTTGCCACTTTATAATGTATCGCTTATTTTTTTCCTCAGTATACATACTGTAAAATAAGTGTAACCAATGGCTTTTCTGTGAGTCTGTGAGTGTAAACTGGTAAATCAGTCCTAAACTTTATAGTAACAATATCTGAAAAAGTACACTTAGAGGTATTAATCCACTTTTTAATTGCAATACTTCTGGAATTAACAGATGGTGTTTCTGTTCATAATATGTTATTAATTCAGTCAGAAATGTAAATGTATTCCAATATGCATACTGTGAAAATATTTTAGATTTCACATTGAAGACAAATACTGAAAAACAACATGACCTCTACCAGAGAGTGATAAAGCAAAATTTATATGAAAATATAATAAAACTGCATTTTCAATATCTATGAAAGATGAAACTGCAACAAAATGATGATATAGAAATTCAAAGGCAGTTGTCGGTCAACAGTCAGTTACAAGAAGTCACAAAAATGATCACACTATAACATGCAAACAAATGGATATGAAATATATAAGTCTATACATAAATTAGTTTTTATCTAAATGTTAAAGAGTAAAATGTAAAAATAAAATTGCCATCAACATTTTGATGAAGTTAATTAAGGCCCTACACTAGCCATTTTTTCTTATACTTGCATATTATTCTATGCTAAGAAATGTGAAACAATTCATACATGACTTTACCTCATGTATCTATACATAAACAATCTATTTTATTTATAATAAAATATAAGCAAAAATGCATATTAAGGCACATAGACCTGCTATTTAGGACCTCTGTGTGCAAAACTATTTATTAAGACATAATTCCTGTTTGTTGCCTTAAAGAACCTTTTAGCCAATTAATAGTTTACCTTCTATTTGGTTCTAAGAATATATATGAATTCCACTAGCAAAAAATCATCTTAAAAGAGTACTTGTCCAAATGAATGTGTCATAACACACATGTGTACATTTTGGTTCACTTTTATGATACATTCATGGCCAACCTAAGTTACTGTCCAGACCGAATGTTTCTAGATCAAACTCCAAAACAGAGTCCGGCAGACTTGATATGTCCTGGTCCAGCCAGGCGGACGGGTCTGAAAAGATGGAGAAACATGGTGAGAAAGTGAAGGATATGATAAGAGAACCTAAAAATAAATATGATAAGACATACAGGCTATGCACTACGACTATATAAAGCCTACTGTATCATATTTAATATGCAAACCTGTTTTACACAATCTACTACATGCCTTCTTGTCAGCTGATTGATAGTTTTTACTTTTTTTGCAAGTAAAAGTCCTTTAAGTATAATTCTGAAAACAGGTCATGGTACGTGATATCTTTACAGATTTTTATAAAGTAAACATAAGAATAACTGTTATTATGTTATTGTCAGTAATAGTGAGCAACCTAGGTTTATTTGATTATCCACACATCAAAAATCAGATTCAAATTTGAGTATCAAATATGATTCATGTGAGGAATGTTTGTTTTATTTATTTCTAAATTATCATTGTAATGCATTACATTATATGTTTTCCCCCACAGTAAAAAGTACAAAGCTTTGATAATAAAACCGAGTCTTTAAGTGTCTTTACACTGATTGGCTTCATCTCTCTCCTCTCCACCAGTAAGCTGGCGTGTGGTGGGTGTTCTGGCGCACTATGGCTGCCGTCGCATCATGAACACTCGTGGTGGTTGAGGAGATTCCCCCCCTTCTATGTAAAAATATATGCATTTTGTTTAAGTAGTCTGCTATACTGTTAGAAAAACCTAATTGATTTACATTGAAAGCTATTAGAATGTCCCTTTTTGGCCATTTAATGTCAGCAGCTGCACCAAATTGCTTTTTTATTCTTAGTTTGGGCCTCTAAATAAAATTTGTATTTTTTTCCTCCTCCAGTATAAACTCCATATTTTTACCATCATACGATAAAAAGTACGATATTTAAAAATGTAATGCTCACATGTGTATATATATATATCCTTTTATTTTTTTATTTGTCTAAATATTAAATATTAATTGTAAATTGTTTATTTGATTGAATTAACTTTTCCACTTGAAAAACATGGACTTTTCAGACTTTTGTGTTTCACATGTCAGGCTTTACATGGTTAAACTGGCTACTCTTCCATATCTTACCAGATAAGTTGATGTTGAACATATTTTGTGTCTCTTCAGCACTGTAGCTTTGATTCTGTGCTAGGAGTTCCTTGCTTTCTGCAGCTTCACAATTACGATCTGACAATCTACTGCCACCTAGAGGCTCCTTTTGAAGCACTCCAAGCTGCACAGAGAATAAACATCTTCGAAGTCAGTTATAAATACAAAGTCTCTGCACAACATCAGACCATATGGCCATTACATGTGCAATCTAAATTGATGATTTATTAAACAAACAATGTACCTGCTGGGAAAGGGCCTTTGCCTGACGTGGGGTAAGATGCAAGCCAACATATGATTCCTGTAACAAAAAAGGTGTTTATTATCATAATTATAATCATTACGTCTAGCTTACATACTCTAATGCAAACAGGGCTCGCCTTGTTCAGTTCAAAACCATTATCCTGTAAACCTGGATTTGCTTCAGTTACTTCACTTTCGTTATAATGAGGGACCTTCGATCCCTTTCCTTGAGTCTCCTGGACAGCGACCTTAGATAGTAGTTTTGGTTCTTCTGGCATCTGCATACAGTGTCTACGTTTCATTTGTGCATGCTGCAAGCCACGTGGGCCTGTTACATGATTCCAGTTTTTCTCCTGACCTGGAGAAGGGAAAGTTACAGGCTGCTTTTGGTACTGGCCTTCTTGGCATGGCATCTGCCACTGGTACTGCTCCTCCGGTATCTGATGAGGCTGGAACTGTGTGTAGAGCGCATGATGTTGTTGCTGCTGCTCGGAAAGCACTTGCAGTGAGATGTGTGGTTGGTGAGTCTGGGAATTATACAGTAACTGTTGTTGATATTTAGCGTGTGGTTGTGAATGATGCTGCACGGGCCGACTGTGTTTGTGAGTATGGTGGTGTTGTGTCTGACTGTGTGTTTGTTGATGTTGTGACTGGGGTTCATCTTGACTCCACTGTTCCATCTCTGGGATTGATTGATGCTGTGCCTCTGGCTGGAAATACTGCCGTATTGGCTGATGGGACAGAGGAGGAGCATATCTGAGGTGCTGAGTGCAGGGATACGCTGGTGGCTTCGTCTCTTTCAGAACTTTGTTGGGGTTGAGGAGAGCACCCTGTGTGAAATATTCAGTGCACATTAGAAACTGAACAATATTAAACATGTAATAATATAAAAAATTAGGACCAGGAAGATGAAAGTTTCTTGAAAGTTGATTCAGGGTATCGGCATGTTTGGTGGAATAAAATGCATTTCAGTGAATGAAATTCACCTTTTAATGTCAATTTAAAAAATCCTATTGATGAACTGTAGAGTTTAAGGCAGTTATTAACTAAAACATAAAACAGTAAATCACCTCTAGTCATTTAAATAAAGCTAAAATAAAATCTAATAAAAAAATACTAGATGAACAATAAAATTAATTTCAGAGAAATGTTGCCTTGGTACAACCTGAATTCCGGAAATGTTGGGATGTTTTTTTTTTTGAACATCCCAACATTAAAAATAATAGACTTTTAAATCACATGAGCCAATATTTATAGAAAACATTAATGCTTAAATGGAGAAATGTGTTATCCTTTTATCCACTAAATGAGCTCATTTCAAATTTGATGCCTGCAACAGGTCTCAAACTATTTGGCGCGGGGGCAACAAAGGGCTGAAAAAGCAAGATATTTTGAGAAGATTCAGCTGGGAGAACATTAACAACTAATTACGTTACTTGACATCAGCTCTGTAACAGGATTATCTATAAAAGGGATGTCTTAGAGAGGCAGAGTCTCCAATCTGTGAAAGAATGAGTAAAAAGATTGTGGAATACTTTAAAAACAACGTTCCTCAACGTCAAATTGCAAAGGCTTTTTCTTTTCTTTTTTTATCATCTACAGTGCATAACATCATCAAAATATTCAGAGAAACTTGAGAAACCTCTGTGCTTTAGGGACAAGGCCGAAGACCTTTGTTGGATGCCCGTGGTCTTCGGTCCCTCAGATGACACTGCATCACTCATCATTGGCATGATTCTGTCATTGACATTACTAGATGGGCCCAGGAATACTTCCAGAAACCATTGTCGGTAAACACAATCCTTCATGCCATCTGCAGATGCCAACTAAGGCTCTATCATACAAAAAAGAAGCCATATGTCAACATGGTCCAGAAGCGCTGTCATGTCCTGTGGGCCATGGCTTCGTAGTAGAAGAGTACAGGTGCTGAATTGACCTGCCTGTAGTCCAGATCTTTCACCTATAGAGAACATTTGGCGCATCATTAAATAAAAAAGATGACCAGGAACTCTTCAGCAGCTGGAATCAATCAGGCAAGAATGGGACAAAATTCCACCACAACTCCAGAAACTCATAACCTTGATGCCCAGACATCTTCAAACTGTTTTGAAAAGAAGAGATGCTACACCATGATAAACTTGTCCCCGTCCCAACTATATGAGACCTGTAGCAGGCATCAAATTTGAAATGAGCTCATTTTGTGCATAAAATTATAGAATTTCTCAGTTTAAACATTTGTTATGTTATCTATGTTCAGAATCAGAATGAGAATGAGCTTTATTAGCCAGGTATGTTTACACATACGAGGCATTTATTATAGAGACAGAAGCTCCACAATGCAACAGAATGACAGCAACAGGACAGGACAGATAATAAAATAATAATATACAAATAGGTAATGTACAAAATGGCAAAACAATATACAACAGACAATTCTGTGTGAGGTCTGACATGTGTCTGAATATTTATGTTATATTGCGAATAAAATATTGGCTCATGAGATTTGAAATTCTTTTAGTTTTCATTTTATTCAAATTTAAAAACATCCCAACATTTCCGGAATTCGGGTTGTAAATAAATTAAATGATTACTAAGTTACTAAAACTGAAATAAAAAATAAAGGAACGATAAATGGAAATATAAAAAAACAACTAAATATAAAATAAAAAAACTGAAAATATAAAAGCTACTTCAAGTTTATATAAATACTTATTTACATATTTAACATTTTCTTCTGACTTTTTGTTGTCATGACTCATTATATATTTATATTATTTATGCCTTGTGATGTATATATATATATATATATATATATATATATATATATATATATATATATATATATATATATGTGTGTGTGGGTGTTTGGCTTAGTGTCATGTTAGAATCATTTTTATACTCATACCTTTTGTTGTTTTAATATTTTGAATTGTTTTTAGCTTTATTTTTTGTTTTCATTTAAATGTTTAGTTTTGAAATGTTGTTGTATGCATTTGTCATTGTATTTAATTTCTCCATTTTCCTAAATATGCATATATAGCATTAATAGAGTTTTAGTTTATAGTTTTAGTTACTTTTTCTTATTTGTAAGTCACTTTGGATAAAAGCGTCTGCTAAATGACTAAAAAGTCAAAGTAAAGTAAAAGTAATGTTGTGTCATGACTCAAAACTCATGTCATGATTAGTAAATTACTTTGTACTAAACATTTATGACCTTAAATTAATAAGTGCATTTAAGAAATTAAAACTTAAAAATGTAAGATTTTTTAAGAAACCTAGAGAAACCCTGTGAGCAAACATGATAATCAACAATGCTCATATCTTGCCTGGGATACAGAAGACATGGTTGGAGACAGTGTGGGTGAGAACTGCTTTGGATGCTGCCAGCGGTACTCCCCGCCACTGGGCACCAACGAGTGGGCTGAGTTGGGCTCTCTTGCGCGATGTGGTGGCATGAGTGTGGCCTGTAACACGTGGAGAACCAGAGAGAGAAGAAGAGGAGCAGGAGCGAGAGCCACCGATTCCACTGCTGTGGCTGCAGCGGCTGGCAGATGATTGGACGGACTGGTTACTCAGTGAAGAGCTACTTAGGGAGGACTGCAGGGACTGGTTGCTGAGCGAGGACTGCAGGGAAGAGTTGCTCAGTGACAGACGCAAAGATGTGGAGCTGAGAGAGCTGGGCAGGGAGTGGCTGCTCAGACAGGTCTGGATGTTGGGATTGCTGAGTGAAGACTGGAGCAAAGGATTACTTAAAGATGCCTGAAGAGATGAGGACAGACCTAGAAGATAAAAATGTGTGGAAACTTTAGTATTTATAATTATTTACATTATGTTTTTTTTTCTTTCAGAATGCTAAAACCAAGTTTATTTCCAAGTTTAAAGGATTAGTTCACCCTAAAATGAAACTGAAGTTGAGCCACTGATGTCACATGGACTGTTTTACTGTCGATGTATTTAGTACGTTCTGAACCTGTGAATATTTCAATTGCATTGCTGTCTATGGAGTGTTAGTTAGCTCTCCAATTTCATCTAAAATATCTTAATGTGTGTTCTGAAGATGAACGAAGGTCTTACGGGTTTGGAACGACATGAGGGGGAATGCTTAATGACAGAACTTTCATTTTGGGGTGAACTAACCCTTTAAATTAGATTTAGGATTCCAGATTTTCAATGTAGTCTCAGACATTTGGAGTACACTGCATGATAAAAAATGTGTGAATTTAAATTAAACACTAGTTTTACACAATATTTACCCCAAATCACAAATATTGGTAGATTTATCGGCCATTTACTGATCTGTGAGCACTTTGCATTAATGCAAGGGTTGTCAACCTGGTCCAGTTTTTTTATTATTATTAATATACTTGTTATTAGATGCTGTCTGTCTGTGTAGATTCATAACTTTTATAGTCCAGTGATTTTAATTAAAAAAAAAACGTTTTTGAATTGTAAATGTTATTATTGTAAATGTTATTTACTAATATTTAAAATAAGATTTTACTTTTATATTCTCAGTTTTTATGTTTAATTTGTTTTAGTAATTTTGTTATGTGCATATATATTTATGTAATAATTATATATGCAATATATAATTATGTAATAAATATATTTATGTAATAATTATATTTGAATGTATTTTATTTCAACTTCATTTTAATTTACTTTTTTTTTTAATTAATGATAACAACACTAGTCCAGGGACTGCAAGATGGACAACAGTTTTTTTTAATGACTGTCAAAATTAATATTAACATTTTCATCCAAATTGTTGAAAAATATTACATGTATCATGATTATATTATTTAAAAACTCTTCATTTTAAACTAAAATATTATTTAATAATTTTTCAATTAAAAATATGTCTATACAACACGCTTCTTAATACAGTAAATATTTAAAATTAATATTTACATTTGTTTGGCTTTGGTACAAAGAAGCTTATTTTTTTACAGTACAAATGAAACTTTATACATAAAAATACTTTAGCCTCCTTGGTAGAGCGCCCGCCTCCCGCGCCGGCATCCCGGGTTCGAGACCCACTCAGTGCGATGGTGCGAACCCGGGGGGGTTACATTGGTGCCGTGACCCGGATGAGAGTGA
Source organism: Gymnocypris eckloni scoliostomus (assembly GCA_027564155.1). Taxonomy (NCBI): domain Eukaryota; kingdom Metazoa; phylum Chordata; class Actinopteri; order Cypriniformes; family Cyprinidae; genus Gymnocypris; species Gymnocypris eckloni. The sequence continues at coordinate 31,299,880 of CM050421.1, forward strand.
GGTTTAGGGGGGTGAGTGTAACGGATGAATCCCAGTAAGGGCTGTGTGTAAACCTCACTCCCCTGACCTCAAAAATTGGTGCTCTAGCGACTGACGCTAGAAGCTGTAGCCTTTAGCCTCCTTGGTAGAGCGCCGGCATCCCGGGTTCGAGACCCACTCGGTGTGATGGTGCGAACCCGGGGGGGTTACATTGGTGCCGTGACCCGGATGGGAGTGAGGTTTAGGGGGGTGAGTGTAACGGATGTATCCCAGTAAGGGCTGTGTGTAAACCTCACTCCCCTGACCTCAAAAATAGGTGCTCTAGCGACTGACGCTAGAAGCTGTAGCCTTTAGCCTCCTTGGTAGGCCGCATCCCGGGTTCGAGACCCACTTGGTGTGATGGTGCGAACCCGGGGTTACATTGGTGCCGTGACCCGGATGGGAGTGAGGTTTAGGGGGTGAGTGTAACGGATGTATCCCAGTAAGGGCTGTGTGTAAACCTCCCCTGACCTCAAAAATAGGTGCTCTAGCGACTGAGAAGCTGTAGCCTTTAGCCTCCTTGGTAGAGCCGGCATCCCGGGTTCGAGACCCACTCGGTGTGATGGTGCGAACCCGGGGGGGTTACATTGGTGCCGTGACCCGGATGGGAGTGAGGTTTAGGGGGGTGAGTGTAACGGATGTATCCCAGTAAGGGCTGTGTGTAAACCTCACTCCCCTGACCTCAAAAATAGGTGCTCTAGCGACTGACGCTAGAAGCTGTAGCCTTTAGCCTCCTTGGTAGAGCGCCGGCATCCCGGGTTCGAGACCCACTCGGTGTGATGGTGCGAACCCGGGGGGGTTACATTGGTGCCGTGACCCGGATGGGAGTGAGGTTTAGGGGGTGAGTGCGGATGTATCCCAGTAAGGGCTGTGTGTAAACCTCACTCCCCTGACCTCAAAAATAGGTGCTCTAGCGACTGACGCTAGAAGCTGTAGCCTTTAGCCTCCTTGGTAGAGCTCCGGCATCCTGGGTTCGAGACCCACTCGGTGTGATGGTGCGAACCCGGGGGGGTTACATTGGTGCCGTGACCCGGATGGGAGTGAGGTTTAGGGGGGTGAGTGTAACGGATGTATCCCAGTAAGGGCTGTGTGTAAACCTCACTCCCCTGACCTCAAAAATAGGCGCTCTAGCGACTGACGCTAGAAGCTGTAGCCTTTAGCCTCCTTGGTAGAGCGCCGGCATCCCGGGTTCGAGACCTGCTCTGTGTGATGGTTGCGGACCCGGGGGGGTTACATAGGCATCAAAAAGTAAAAACCTTGTGCATTAATGTAACTCAAACATTGCCAGATCCTAAAACATACCTGGTAAGTTAAAGTCAGCCATAATGTCAGGGTGTGTGGAAGTGTTGCTAAATTGCGCTGCACCGCTGTGGGGCTCAGAATCCTGGCCTACAGGAAGAGGAGAAGGCAGGTGGAGGCTGGAGAGGTCTGGAAGAGAGCCGCTCATACAGAGGGCTGACGGGACAGGGAGGGACGATACCTGCTGATCGGGCAATGGGAAGTTGCTGGAGAGACAGCAAACAAAGATTGTTTAAAAAGAAAAAGAAATAGCTTAATTATTAGGATTAAATAGAAACTTACTGAACAACAGGTGTTCCACAACCAGATGATCCCATTGAGGATAACTACGAAAGAAGATATGAGCCTTGTGTTATTAAGTGTGTAACAACAATTCATCAGTGAGATATGAAGAGGCAGAATAAATACCTTGTTTAGTTTGGGAGATTGTGTCTCCTCTTGAATATTTTCTTCAATCAGAGGTGCAGGATGTGCGAACCCTTTAAGAATCAGTTTAATATAAAATAAGCATGTACTTTGAAAGACAATAAAACCAACATTTTCACGTTATATTAATATCTGAAACAATCTTATCTTATTGTGAAGTTTACTGACTAATTTGCAGTCCATAAACTGTTTGAGTGCACTTATACTACTGCTCAAACGTTTGGAGTCGGTAAGATTTTTAAAAAACATTTTTCAAATAAGTTTATTATGCTCACCAAGGCATTGATTTGATCATAAACAGATTAAAAACAGTAATATTGGGAAATAATATTACATTAATTTTTTTTATTTTAATACCTTTGAAAAAGTAATTTATTCATATATACATATATATATGTGTGTGGGTGTAATTTTATTATAATATATTTTCAATATGTAATTAACTCCTATTTAACTAAAAGCAGCATTGCAACAGTTAAACTCACCATGGTGTCTGGATTGAGGGTTCAGGGTTTGGACAGATTTCGGGTGGCCATACAGCTGGGTGTTTCGCACACTGGTGTGGAGGGCTGAGTCAGAGTTGGTTCTGTGAGGATGAACAGAATAATAAATTAGTGTGCTCAAACAGGGTGATGTGGGAATCTAAATCTTCCACAATAAAAATGTTCATCCCCAATTAGGGAGATCAGTGGGTTAAACGAATACAATTATTGTGTATGCACAAGAGCTGATCTGGAATCAGCGGTGTGAACACTCATGAGTTCTGTTTACCTATTAAGAGCTGTCAGAGGAAGACGGACCATCTGGCTCTTCTCAGTGGCAGAGCAACTGGACCAATTTCTGCTTGGACACAAGCAACACTTCATTTAAGTACTGGCACAAACAAAAGCTCAGGGAGTTACATCTGATGGTGACTTCATTGTGGAAATAACATGAATGTTTAGCACCTAAATGTAATGGGGTGAGCCTGATAGATTTGAGAACTCTTTATTTATAATCTTACCTTCTCCAGGTAGGGCCTCGAGGAGGAGAGAGGTGGGTAGAGAGATATGGAGCACTATTAAACTGTAAAATGAAGTTAAGGCTTATTTTGGTTTCAACCTACAAATTTCATGATTACTGTGTAAGCATTTAATATATATATATATTTTTTTTTTAGATTATTAAGGTTCAAAAGTTTAGTTTTTTTGAAAGATTACTCTAATGCTGACCAAGGCTGCATTTACTTTTTTTAAACATAGAACAGTAATATTGTGAAATATTATCACAAAAGTTTCTATTTTAATATCTTTTAAAATGTACTTTATTCCTCTTACGGAAAGCTGAATTTTTAGCATTCATTACTCATACTTTAGTCTTATGACCTGATCCTTCAGAAATTATTCTGATATGTTGATTTAGTGTTCAAGAAAAAAATATTATTACTGTGATATTTTTTTGGGATTCTTTGATGAATAGAAAGTTAAAAAGAACAGGAATTATTTGAAATTTAAATATTTTGTAATATTCTAAATTCAATTGAATGTGTCCTTGCTGAATAAAAGTATTCATTTTGTTTTTTTTGTTTTTTTAAATAACACTAACCCCAAATATTTGATCACTAGCATACTACTGAACAAATACTTTGAAAAACAAAGAAAAAAAATTCACTATAGATATTTGCGTGGCTTTTCCTGCCCTGCCAATTTTACATTTTTGGATTATGGTAGAATTTATCATTATTAAACATAACTGTTCTTTGTATAAAACTACTGTTGTGTCTGTTATCAGAACAATAAAAGACTAAAGCAACACAATTATAAGGATTAGAGTGGTAGAGTTCCAATATTCCTTTCATACGACTACAAACATGAATCTGTAAAACTATCAGCCATTTTTAAAGTGAGGATACATGTCTTCTGTGCAGCCTGCCAAGCAGACTGGGCTGGGCGTCTCTGTACTCTTCATCTGCCTCTAGGAGCTGCTGGGTGAGATAACTTGGGTACTGTAAATAGAAGAAAAGCTAATTAAATTACATTCATTCAAACAAATATCTTGATTTTTTTTCTTCTGATAATTTCTTATTTACTTAAAATGTTAGAACAATCAAAATAGCACACCTGGGTCTCTGTGGAGCATCTTGAAATCTGATTGACATTTGGCAGCGATCCTCCATAGTACGGGACCAAATCTCTGGTTTGCCGAATTGTCTCAGCCTGCACCTGAAGAGGGAATGGAAGCCCAATAATAGCAACAATAACAGCCATTCAACAGTGAGATAAACACAAATCTCATCTCACTCTCTCCCAGACTGCTTAACCCTCAGGGGAACAATGCATGTTGCATCATAATTTAAAACAGACATTGTACCTGGGATTTACAGATCCCTCAGTCTGCAACACTAATGTCAAACAGACCCTAGATGAGTGACTGGTAAAGCTATTTATGTGCAATGACATAATCCACGTGGACCTGCTGAATCAAGTCCATATACAGATGGCAAAATACTTCCTAAATCCAATTTAATGCAATCACATTTATCATGATCTTCTGATTTTGAAAGGGTCTAAAAATGTATATGAAAGTTGATCTTTTCTAATTTTCAAGTTAGAACTACCACATTTAGTACATATAATATTTCAAGGGTCTATTGTTATGCATAATGAACATGTGTAAACAGAGCCGTTTTTAACAAGTAACTGATTGATTTACATGATGCAATTGCAGATAATTAAGTAACATAAGATCAAAGCAAGAAAAAGAACAAATAAATATGCATTTATTTAAAGATTATTATTTATTCTTCTTCACAATTGCCTGATGTAATTGTTCATTTATTGTTTGAAACGTTCTGTTGGATCTTATGGACCAAGTTGATCCATAGACACTTGGCCATCCAGTTTAAAAAATCACTTTTTTTGTTATTAATATTTATTTTTTTATTTTTTTATAAAAGGCATGCTCATTTAGCCGGGGAAAACGGGGTTAATATACATGAAGAAAGCCGTTCCCAACCATAACTTTTTAAGTGTTTATAGTCGTTTTTTAACTTTCTTATAGTTTTTTTGCTTATGAAATCGAACTTCCCTGTACCTAAAGTTGTCAGGAATCAATAAAACAGAAACTAATAAGGCAAATAACATTAAGTTCAAGCACTTCCTTCCGCTTCAAAGATGATAACGGAATAATCCAGGTCAAATATATGACAACTGTCGTAAACGAGCCCGACGTGTCTTGAATTGAGTTAGACTCACCCTGATGGAAGTAATGTCCATCATAACCTCTCGGAAAGCGGCGGTGTCTTCAGCCTGTCGCAGATTGTGTAGGGCGATTTTCTCGCTGAATTTACGCGGATTGCAGTTTCCAGGCATCGGTCCTGCTCCGGGCCCCAGTCCGAGCCCTATTTCCCCAAGACCCGCGCCTGACAAATGCATTATTCCGTCAAATAAGAGAAAGTACGCTGGCTGACACGGCCAGAATTCGATAAGTGACCCAAGAAAGTAAGACTTTTGTCAACGGTGAGCAATGCATTGCGGGTAATGCAGTCATGAAGGATGTAGTAAACATCGTTGCCAAGCTCTTTCGTTATCTGTAAAGTGCACACGCCCAACTACTGTCGAGAAGAAAAAAACAACTCTGGCATTTTGGGAAACGTAGTTTATGCCAATTTAACCACTACAATGCGAACAGTAAATAATGAAATAAAATAAATACACTTTAAAACACTAGTATTGAAATACTTTCATACAGTTGCAATAATTTAACAAATTCCATAAATGAAAGGATTAATCAAACTTTTTATTAAGTTATTTTACATTAAAAGGATAAAACATGAACAATATAAATTATATTTATTATTTAAATTGTATAATAACCCCCCTCAAAACACTTTTTATTGAACTATATATCAAATGTCAAAATGTATGAAATATGCATATATAATTTTAATATTTTATTATATAATTTAATATTCAGTTATTTTTAATGATGCTCTCTGCAATACAGCAAAAATGTTCAAATATTGTTTTAGAGAATTTAGACACTGGGAGCCACGGAGTCAAAAAGGTTGAAAGCCACTGTTTTTGATCATTTGACATTACATTTTATCATATTTTTTGTATAAATCTGCTAGTTAGTGAACCAGTAACGAAATATTCATATTAAATTCATATATCATTTTCTCAGATTATTTATTCACGATTTCAAACTGCTTTATGAAATACTGACGAAAAATAATAGATTCTCGAAGGTAGGACTACAAATGATTCATCATAAAACTACGATTCCCATATGACCGTCGTCCAGTGACGTCTCTATGAAAGCCTGTAGATTTATTTCCGTTACGCGGCTGCTAACAGAACGGAACATGTCTGATGAAAACATGGAGGAGCAAGTTGAGCAAGCTACAAACAGTAAAAATATATCTCTGCCTATGTCGAGGGTGCGATTAATCATGAAAAGTTCTCCCGATGTGTCCTGTATTAACCAGGACGCTCTTTTCTTGACAACAAAAGCAACGGTCAGTTAACAGCCTTATTTAGTTAACTTAACGTTACTATAGTTGAAAACTGATTTGGTTTTAGTCACTAAGTTAGATACAACTGTGATATCAGTTAGCTTTTAGTTTAAATACACATTCCCAAAATTAATGTGCGTAATTCTAATAAGTTAGCTCTTTTTATTAATACAAAATATACTCATACAGGTAACTTAAGTGTAACGTTACAAAGGAAAGGCTCCAACAGTGTATTTCTTTATCACTGACTTGTGTTTTTATTAATGTGTGACATGTTCATCATTTCCTCATAGGAGCTTTTTGTCCAGCACTTGGCTCTGTCCTCTTTTAAAAATGGTTCGGGGAAAGAGACAAACACACTGTCATACAGTGATCTGGCCAATGCAACAGAGGAGATGGAAACATTTCAGTTTTTAACCGGTGAGTCCTGGCCATTTGTGATGATTACTAACACTATTCAAACGAAATCAGCTGGTGTGTAAACAGTTTGGTCTCTTCTATTTTTAGATATCCTTCCTAAGAAAATCTTGGCCAGAGACTATCTAAAATCACTGGAAGAAATGGAAAAAGATGACGACAACCTGTAGTGATGTTTAGCAAGTCGGAGGAAATCACTGAGAACTGGTCCTGACCACTTACTCACTAAAACAGTGGATAAAATCATAGGACATTGTCTTATAAATCAGGACATTTCACCCAAAGAGTACTTTTACACTTCTGTTGTTTTAGAGAGGTAATGTACAAGTTTTATTTAATGTAGTCTGTATGTTTTAGCACCCACTTACACTATGCTGTTTGTTAATGTCCAATAGCTGCTGCAGATTCACAACAGAACCACTGTGAACACTGGAAACCAGGTTATATGGTGTTTTGTCATGCATCATTGGTGTTTTATTACCGCTTGACACCAGGATTTGTATGTTTAGGGAAGATCCAAACATCCAATGTATCCATTCCATTCAATGTGAAACCAGACCGTGCTTATATGTCTTCAAATTGAAAATGTTTTTCTCAGGGTTTAAAATGTATCTTAGAGGTATATTCCATGGCCATGCTTTAACATTTTAAACACTGAGGATAAAAATGCATTTGATTCATACTTGACTCTGGACTGCAGCTGAAGATTTATATAGTGTACTGTATCATTTTTAAATGTCCGAATTTTGTATTTGAATAAATACTTTTGCTGATTATGTGTTCACTATCATCTTATTTTTTAAATATAGCCATCAGTCAGAATCTATGATGTGCAAAACATTTGAAAGTGAACTGTTGTGGTTTTTTTATTAAGCGTAATATAATTGTACTTTGCATTCGTAGGGAACAGTCTATGGTCTGGGGGAATCAAAATTGATTTTATTGCCATTACCTAATATTTATCCCATTTACTTAATGGAGTGGAAAATACATATCAAAAGAGAAATACAGGGTGCTGTTGGCATGCAATACATGGTCATACAAGTCTGGTTTGATTGATACAATTTAAAAAAAACATGCATTATATTATTTTACACACGTGTAGGTCGTGCTGCTCAAATTAAATTACTGGGGAAGTAGTTTGGCCAGTCGAAGCTGCATAGTGTTCAAAGACCTCTCCAGATTGGCAAGATGTTTCTCTAGAAGAGCTGATACTTGCTCCTTTTTAGCAATGGAGTCTGTGTTGTCGATTTGCTCCTTCAGACTGAGAGAGAGAGGCAGAAAAAAATGATTCATGCATTTCAACATTTTCTGAATTTTGAAGAGAACAACCTGTGATGACATTTTGAAATCATTTGCCGCCTTTCCACTATCTCTGAAAGCGCAACAGTCAGATTCCTGGATGTAAGTTTTCTCAACGGAGAAATAGATTTTTAATGATAACTTATAAACCTTTAAAGATGGTTTATGCTTTTGATGAAGTCATCAGCCTGCATTATTTCAACTTAAACATGTTAAACAACAGAACTCTTGGTGGTAAAATTACAGTAAAAATTACTTTTTGGTTTGTCCCATGGCTTAAAACTATGGAAGTCCGTTTCTGCCACTGAATAAAATGAAAAAGGTTATTGCCCCTTTTATCTCACAATTATATGGCCTCCATATAAAACTCTAACAAAGATCATTTTGAAATCCTTGGGAAAATACTTTTGGAAACAAGGCCACTGGACAAGTGGGTATGCACTGCATCTATTTTTATTCACTCTTAGTCACTTTTCATCCTATAGTGGAAGTTGTGCAAAACTTTAAATCTGGTCATGAAGGACACATTACCTTCCATCATGGTAAAATGAATGAATAATGAATCTATGAATATAACCATTAAAAAAAATCACCGCCAACACGTTTAAAATATTCAAAACTGCCTGTTTTACAGAAATAGTGTTTAAAGATGAACATTTTAGTGCAAAAATATTGGTCATTCTCACGTTGTGTTCATAGTTTCAAGTCAAGTCGGAAAGTTCAAATATTTCAATGCACCGAAGCTCAAATGGGTCTAAAAATGCTGTATATGTTCAGAATTCCACGTAGCTCACATACTATTCGCTGTCAGAAGTGAATGACTTCTGGTTAGTCGTTTGTTGGAGATAGTAAAAAGGCGAATTCATAGAAAAATTCTGCTGAAGGTTTTATATCTCAGCCAAACCTATCTTCCATGAAAACACTCAAAATGATTAAATTACCTTGAGAAGGTATAATGCTCTTTCCCCTCCTTCCTCTTCTCATCCAAATCCATGAACACCTTCTGCATTGTATCAGCCGTCTGGGACACAGCGATATGGTCAGCCCGGACTCCCTGCATGTTCTCCCTGGCCTGTTGATCATAGGACGCACCCCCTTCCTCGAGACCACTAGATGTGGATACGGCCTGCAGTGCCGCCCTGTTCTGCAGCACGAGAAGGCGGGACTTCTCAAACTCCTCTGGGCCCGCTATATCATCCCAGCACACAGGAGGATGGAGGAAGCCAGAAGCGCTGAGTGCAGTTGGCCGGCCTGCCAGGCGTCTCTCTGACAAACGGGCTATCAGCTGGAAAGCTGTTTAGGAGTTCGTGTAATCCAGAACCCCAGTCCCGGTCCGAATCCTCCAGCTCAAGCTCCGTCACTATGCTGCCCGCTGGGTACCAGACAAGCAGCAGGAAAAGGCACCAGGACAAACAAGCCCTTCTCATTTTGTCCTGGAGCAACAGCATACTGGTGATATTGGACAAACAGTAAACAGCATTGAAATAATTAAGTGTCCTTTCACTATGTGAGCTTAACGTGTCAAACTCATATTCCTGACTTTGTAAGCATATAAAAGGATCTCAATACAATGCTTAATAAAGACAGGATGACTTTGAAAAGATAAACTAGGCCTACATGTTGAGGTCAGTGCCGATAGCCTTGTGGGCAGTGTGCCGACATATAGGCCCGGTTTCACAGACTGGGTTTAGACTAAGCCAGGATTAGGAAATTGCGAACAATTAGGACATTTAAGTAGGTTTGATAAACATGCTTAGAAAAAAAACATTACTGGGGTGCATCTTGAGACAAAACAAAGTGATGTGTTTTAAGATCAGTCAGTGCAAGTTTATTTCAGTTGAAACAGCTCAGACTTATATTTTAGTCTAGGACTAGGCTTAAGCCTTGTCTGTGAAAACAGGGATAGTGTCATTGTCCTATATCTAAATAAAAAGGCAAAAAACATACTTAAAAAAAAACATTTTGGTGTTACACTACGAGGTTATTTTAACTTTTTTTCTAGCATGCTGAATTATGAGAGGGCAGCACAATTATTAAAAAACAGCATTTTCACCTATTACAAAGTATGACATTTGTTAGTTTATGAAACATTTCGTCTCAAATTATTTGTATGTATAGAGTAGCAGTTCTCAGGTGGCCAAAGCAAATTGTCTTCAAAAGTACATATTTTTTTATTTAAGATTTTAACAATCTTAAATAAAACCGAAATAAATCACTAAAAATACTACAAATAAGTATCAGATTACATTGGACAGCATACTAAACAGTTGAGAACCACTGCTGGAGAATAATGTTGTCATATATATATATTTTTGCTTCTATTTAATACATTATTAAAGTATGTTTATGATTGTTGCATGCAGCAGGTGGTGTGAAATCTATTGGAATAATACTGCAGTACAAGTTGTTTGTCTTGTTCTTGATGTGCTGTACCTGGTTTCCACCAAGAAACAGACCCAAAAGGGATCTTCCCCTGAATAGCTATTTATAATGTTTTCGATTATAGCAATAAATTGTAAAATAAAGATTGCTTTCGAATACGTTCCTTCAACGTTCCTCCAGTTGGTCAGACTAAGAGCTGATGTTCAAACAGAGCGATTTTAGTGCCAGAAACTATACACTTTTCTAAGGAATCAGACAAAACTTGCTTAGATGCCACTGCAGTTCTGCTGGAACAGTAGAATGTAACATCGAAACTGTGTAGGCTACATTACATGCATTTACTAGACTAGTTTACTGTTCTCACTCACGACCGACCTCAAGTTAATTACTGAAGGAATGTAACTAACTAAAATCAAACACCGCACACGGACGAAATTCTAAAATAAACTCGTTTTTAATTTATTAATGGAATATACATATAAACTTCTGACTAATATTCCGTCGAATTTTGTCGCCGTTTATGAAACGTATAAGCTCTTCCACTGAAAATCTGAGGAAAATTGAAATAAAAACGGCGTTTTCGCAATTGAGCTTACAACTAACAAATTAAAGAAAAGGCATTCGACACTTTAAAATGTTCAAACTGCTAAAAGTTTCAGATAAACTTACCTCAAAGACTGTTGTATATGAGCAGGCAAAAAGAGCTCGCGTGCTTTTCATAAATGAGCTATTGGAAAATCTGACTCGCTCTTCACAGCTCAACTCAGAGCAGCCCACAGCCTATTTGTCTAGATAAGCAAAGAAAAGCCTTTTATTTTCACAAACATAATATACTAAATAAAAACGGTCGTTGTACATAAAAAGTGTCAAGAGTGGAGTAAAACAAAACAGACGTCTGAGATGTGATTTTCCAGTTGCAGAGGTTTGATCAGCTGGAAGAGTGGCCGTATCTCAATACTTAGTGAGCTGCCTATCTAGACAGCATTTTAGACATCATTGGGGCGCGAAAAACATTCTATAACACTGTGCAGCTATGCACTAGGTTATGAGACACGACCATTGTAAACGTTTTAATGAGGATTTCCACGTTTGTGAACGTGACTTTTTTCTTTTTGTTGAAGGGGGAAGGAGAGACGGAATCATGGCGGTTATAACAAAGTCTGTGGCAGTCGATTTGTGTTTTAATAGATGCAAGGATTGTCCTTAAATACACCCTAACTTTTACTTATGTGAGCTAAACTGTACAACAAAGCTTAGTTTTGTACTGTAGTGTGAGAAGAGAGAGTAAACACCAGTTCTGGCCTCAGGCAACAACTGTTTTGAGGTTTGCAAGAATCCACACAATCTGCCTTTACTTACAGATGCTTGTCGGGCGATCTAGAAGACATAAGTGTAGAGGGATTTTACAGGCCATTATGATCTCAGCAAACAGGAATGGGAAAAAGCTGGCAAAAGCAGCGGACATTAGCAGAGGCCAGCATGTCCAAAAACATCAGAGATAGAAGTAAAAAATCTGGCATATAACACTAAAAACACAAGACACGGCAGTCAGAGGAAATTAAGTTTATTAAATGATACAATACACAGTCAAGCGAAAGTGAGCTATATTAAATGATATGTTTTCACATTATGTCTTAGCAGGGTTTACAGCATATCTTGTTTGTAATTTTATTTGTTTAAAAAAAAGAAAATCTCACACATCCATCAGAAATTAAATCATTCTTGACAGGAATGACAGCATATTTATTTTGGCATGTTATAAAGGAGCAAACACAAGGTTAAATGAAAGATAAATTGCTGATGTGAGAGGGAGGTTTGACACCACGACGCAGTGCAAGAAAGCCTTCGAATAGAAACTTTGGTCGCTTGGCTTTTCCATCACTAGCACGAATATGGTTTGAAAAAAAGAGTGTCCTGGTATTTCAACTAACTTAATTATGGAAAAAAGAAAAGAAAATGATGATTGTCAACTTAGAGTACAATTTGGAGGAAAAAAGAGCCATCTGTCAGTTCCAGGACACTCCTACATTCTCAGGAGGTAGTTTTATGGTAAAAACATATGGCCTGATTTGTAGAGACTTGCATGTTGTGGTAAATAGTGCATATTTTAAGGCCAGATATACTTTATGTTCTATCCATAAATGCAGTTCTAAGGCTACATTAAGACACAGGTGAGGGGATGGAGGATGAGAGGCAATAGCAGATACAGCCCTTAATGGCAATACCTGAGTCAACTGTAACTTTTGACTGCAAGGCGTCACTACATATCTAATAGGCATGATCAACTGAGCAATGCTCAAGCTAGAGGCTCGGTAATATTTTATCATGTCAGTGAATATCAATATCGCTGCTAATCTTTTAAATAGCGGCTCCGGTCAAGCACATAATAAAGGTGCTTGCACAGCTTGTGGGCATCAAACCTCCCTATAGGGGGAATTGTTTGAAATGAGGTTCACAAAAGAACAATAAATGAAGTTTATGCAGCATTTATCAGGCTTATGAGGTACTTCACATCTATACACTTTATTTTCAAAAAGACCAACAAGTCATATGGTTCCTTAGAATTCCTATTGTAGCAGAAAATACCTCGTCTTAAATAGTCTTAGTCTGTGTGCCCAATTACAACAGGGCATCCTTTAAAACTGCTTAGAGAGTGCAAAATACAAATACTGATCATTCTATGCAGCATTCACTCAAGGTTGCATGATAAATGTACAAATTATTCAATGTGGCGCTGAGTGTCAAATTATAAGGATAGTCCCTCGATCAGGGGTGGGAGAGATTTTAAAAAGGCACACATACTACAAAAAAAAAACCCACGCTGGACGTTTTTAAGCTCACTGATGAAAAACACGAATCTGAATGATTTCCATACATCCTCTTTGTACCTTGATATTGATCTCTCGAGAAACTCAAATGCCAGTGTATTAGGATGCTAAACGCATCCTTAATCAGAGTCTGAGAGACATCAAATCAAAATTGAATTCCCTTCATAAAATGTAGCAAGGTAAATACACGTCACTTGCAATGAATAGCACTCCGAAGTCTCACATGACAATGTTTAAATACAAATAGCTTATCGCAGACTCGTCGTAGAACTTTCAAACGGATCAGGGTCTAATGAGTGCCAAACATCTTTATTGCAATACTGGATATAAATCAAGTAGAAGAATCAAGTAGAGTGCTAGCACTCCAAGACAGTAAAGCTCAACGATTGCCATTTGACACATGTTGATAAGCTGCTTCATAAGAAAATGTTGTCAGTTTTCCTCAAACACATTAAACACTGAGCAGGGGTTATTGAGCATTTCTTGTCCAGTATATTATCCATAATATGGCACACTGCTAGTGATGGACAATGGGGATGACACTGCCACATACCAGATCAACTCAACGCAGTCACGATCCAGAAAAGAACAACTTAACCACCATGTTTTGGCAATTATCTTGGCCTGAATTCTGATTTGTTCTCTATAGATACAACCAGAGCATCTGAGAACAACTCCGCTCAAAAGATTGTAATGTACCTCTAAAAGCTGATGAGTATTTATCACTACATTTTAAAAAGGGAAACTTTCGAATCAAATTTATTTTGGTCCCCTGCAATTTTGTTACATGCTGAAATGTCCCTCATGTTGATCCATCATACACATTTTTAAAATCGGTTAAAAAAACAACAGAAATAAAACTAAACACTTAACACAGTATAGGCTTGTGTTGTTTGGTCACAATTATTGTTTGTCATGAGCACATATACATATATGTATAAGGGATATGTTAATGTTAGCACCTGACACTATTGAGGTAGTTTTCAAAGTTGGTTTAAAAAGCCAGGTCATGATTAAGCTCTCAATTATTCAAATAAATCAGTCTCAAGACCCCATTTTCATCTTACATGCATGCTCATATTTGAATAAATGAACTAATGGAACTGTGTTCTTTAACAGGACACTTTGCTATATTTTTATCCCTCACAACAAGCTTCAATGTTGGTCATTTTAGACTAGTTTTAAAACTATTACTTTTTTGGGGAGGGGGGTCCTAAAAGTGTTTTGAAACCCAATAAACAACTAGCTGAATGGCAACTGACCTGTAACTAAACTGAATGGAGGTGTTCATTGTGTTCATTGCACACAATGAACTGAGGCTAAGCAATTACCACTGTCATGATTATGGGACCACCACAGAGTGTTTGCTGGTAAAGCAAAAGGGCTTCAATGAAAGTGAATTTGGCTTATTGGGTGGATATATGAACATGGGTGTTATAAAAAGCTCAAAACCCCTTTGGTGAAACTTGAGTTGGAAACATATGTAGTACATGGCAAAAAACACGAAACACCAAAACATTGCCTTATGTACACTTTTTACAGTACAGCACCACAAAAGTTAGCAATACAAGGATCTTTGTGTCAGTGTGTAATCAGAATAAACTGCCAATATCTGTTAATTTAGTACATCACAACCATGAATGGTGAGATACAGTTCATGAATAAAAGCCCAACGATTCAATGCGGCTTAAAATGTGCATGCATAAAACAAAGTGGAGCAAACAGATGAAAATAATGCGGATGTTAACCAGTATGCAGGCGTATGAAGTACATTCAAACTGTTCATTTATATCCTTATGGTTTTAGCAGGTCATAAGGTAGCATATTTTAAACTTGCCACCTTAGGAATTAGAAAGCAAAGAGTACAGAAACAAAACTACCATGGTATGTAGAGAGGCTAACATTTCTGCTTCGGAACACTTTAGTGCAGTTCTAATGCAAAATACATTAACAATATGTTTCTTAAGGGTAAAAGACCACCTCTGATCATCAAGCTGAGGGGCACGAATCTTTTGAGGAGACTGGCATGAATAATAATAAAAAAAGTTTCTTAAATTAAAATCTGAAAGTCATCGAGTCACCATCTAAGAATCAACGCATCTAACTAGTTTTATTCAAACCACAAGGTGTAAAGTGAAGAGGCATGTGGACACTGTAATCCCACACAAAGCTGGAAAGATACTTCGCCAAAGCAATATACAAGCTTCACTCAAGCAGCTAAAGACAATCCTCTAGAAGAGACGACTCAAGAGATAATGTTAATGGCATAACATTGATAAAAAATTACGTTTACAGGGAAATTGAGGCACCAATTCAATTTTCAGTTAACACTGTATGTGCCTATTAAGAATTGAAACGGAGATGCTGCAGCATAGATTAACACGACAATCTCTACAAAACCTGCACCGTACTTCATTCTCCTCCTTTAATCCTTGGCCTCCATTATATTTGCATTCATGGATATTTGAATCAAGCATTTGCGTCAGATTGCTAAAAAAAACATCAGTTGATTGTATTGTGGAAGGCTTGTATTGTGGAAAACAAAACAGATTTCACAGACAAACCCCAACAATTTGACCCCTATAAATAAACAGTAACGGCTCTGAATGGAAGTGAGTTTTTGCATAGTGTAAGAAGTCGAGAGCTTCTTACGTCTGTTAACTTTTAATAGATTAGTGCCAATATGATTGTATATGAAGAAAGAAACAAGGCTAAGACTTTTGTAATATTGATGGTTCTTCTCTATAAACTTACAATCTGTCCACCAGTATGCAAATAAGTAACATTTATTCTGATAGTGCAAAAACATCTCATATTTCATACTTGAGAAATTGCATATGTTGTAGACCTGTGACTAAGGTGCTGAATTTCAAAAAGGTTAAAATACTAAAACTCAGTAACTTCTAAAAAAAACATCTAATTAAAGCAGGTCATGAGGATGAAGAGAATGGTTTTAAAAAATCTGACTGTTCCAGAGAATATCTATAAGTAGTAGTTTGAGCAATGATTTCATCTCATGTTTTTGTCGCTGTGTGATAAATACTATTATTCAAACCTAAAGTTAAGAAAAACAGGAAACCTATAAGACACACATTCAACCAACTATATGGATAAAGCGACAATGCACTGCAATTTAAAAAAGAACAGAAAATGATCAAACTGAAACTCACACTATACATTTATGAACATTTTATAGCTTACTGAGTGAGCACACTTAAAAGTGTCTAGACACTTGTTCACTGAAAGCATATAATGATATTTTGGATTCATGTCTGACTTATGAAGCATCAAACGTTTGACATCTGAAACTTGCAGCACTCAACTGTAGCTTTGAATACATAGCTTAAATCTATCCTCATAAAACAACAGTAATGTTAAATCATTTAGGCCAGTGGTTTTCAAACCTATCCTACAAGCACCCCTGCCCTGCACATTTTGTATGTCTCCCTTATCAGACACACCCGATTCTATGGCTGTGCAATTAATCGAATTCGATTAACATGCGCATCTCGACAGAAAAGACGGTTCCGTGATTGGTGGGAAATCTCCATCACCTGTTTTAGGGCTGCAACAACTAATCGATAAATTACGATTCACGATCATCGACAACGATTCTCATTATCGATTAGTCGGGTCTGCCCACAGTGCATGTACAACTTCAACCGGTTGCTCAAATTACACTGAGTAACGCATTTCTATGGACAAAATGCATCTAAAAATAGTGGAGGAAACAGAATGAGATGCTGCAGGAGAAGTATGTGATCCAAGCTGCCCAAAACATGATCATTCTTTAAAAGGGCAAAGCTGATCATGTTTCACAGCCTCATAGTTTTCGCTCGATGTAACCGTCACAATGTGCATCAAGCTGCAGTAATGAGTTTGTTTAGCTCACTGGGCGGTGTTTTTGTAATAGCTTTTTAGTTAAAGGGCCTATAGATATGAGACAAGTGTCAATCAAGAGAGGGGACAGTGGACATTTTTCACAACTGGTAGAAAAGGGAATTGCATGTCAAAAAATAATACATTTAATCAGCAGGAAGATAGAGACTTGACTGTGATCAAACTGAACGTGTGTTCCTGCAGAACATTCCTCTTACCTGTTGGTTAACACGGAGTCTTTATTATCTTTATTATTATTTACATTTTTAAAAGAGATTTAAACTATATTCACTATATACAATGCTTAACACATTTATTTAAACACATTTATGTAAGGTTTTTAACAAATGATGTGCGGTTTGTTTCACTGCTGCTCTAAACTAACAGCATTGGTGATTACCAAAATCATGTTTTAGCTTTCTGTATTGGTTAGTCCTCCAAAATGCGTAAGCTCTTTAGAAACAGTAGTAGGCTATTTCTAATGCTATAATATAGTTATTGCTGTTATCTATGAAAGAAAGTCAGAACACGTTATAGTGTTTTTTTCAGATACCCAATTACAGTCAAAAAGTGTCTGACAAAGGAGACATACAAAATGTGCAGGGCAGGGGTGCTTGCAGGACAGGTTTGAAAACCACTGATCTAGGCTAAATGGCAGCAGGTATGGCCTTTGAACAAATATGAATTCCAAGATTTTCTGTGACATCTACCCACTTTCACTTTCAGAGGGACGAAAAGATGACGTTCCCCATTAGTGCAATTATGAGGAAATGACCAGTGCGGTAATGTTACCATAATACAAGTAACAGGTAACAAGAGGTAGGACATCTAGTCATTTCCACACAATTGCACCCAGATAACACACTCATGATCCCGATAAGCACCAGAACTAGGGGTCTGTGTCCATTGCTCTTCAAAGTGCATCTACTTTCACGAGTTACGAGATCAGTGCCAAATAACAACATAACTCTTGTCAAGTATTTGAAGATAAATTAAAATGCCCCTTATACACAGTCTGTTGAGTTTAGAAAAACAAGGGTCAGGGTTTCAGGGTCAAAAGTCAGATTTCACCAGATCAAAAACCAAACATACCCATTAATTTACCTGACCAGTCTTTGATTCTTGTTTAAAAGTTAAAGCTAGATATTTAAAAGATGGTAATCGCAAGAATAAACTCTAGCACCTACAATTATAATGTCCTATTGTGCTTCAGTTATGGTAGGACACTAACTACAAGTACATATGTAATCTTGTTCGGCTAACTGGAATAATTGAGAGCCATATAAAGAACATCCTATTGTTGATAATAAAAATAGAGTATTTTGAAAGCTAATACTGCTACAGTGGGTACAGGGTTTGCACTATTTACACTACTAAAAGTACCCAGCATGAAAACGACTACATTACAAATGTTCTATATGTTTAAAGTTCACCACTAAAATCTCTTGGTTAAGAATGCATAGTTAGAAAAAGATAGTAAAAAATTCAAGTTAAAATAAGAATTATTAGGGGGAAATGATCTGACAGTTATTTCACTAACAAGACTCAATCATTTACTACACATCATGATGATATGCTTTAGAAGGGATAAGACTGTTTACATGAAAACAGTTTACCGACACATATACAATGTATTGCGCTTCAATTTGAACTATGTTTGGATTCAAACTAAATACATTTTCTATTCAGTTAAGCAACAAAAATCTAACTCGCCTAATGGCCCCAACCCTGTTACTATACAAAAAGTCTCAAAGAAAAACTAGATTTCACAAATTCGTTTAGGTTTATATATCTAAATTGAATGCATCTAGAGTGTTAAAAAGGGATCTTTAATATTCTCATGGGAACCTCTAAGTTATAAGTTAGATTCTCGGTTTAAAAAAAAGAAAAGAAAAAAAAAACCTACTAAGGTGCATTTGAAATTTATATGAAATTTTCACTCTAGGCTTTGTGTCAATGGAACTGTATGCGTATGATGCTTTAAAAAAAAGGCTTGATTGCCTGTATGGCCAGCTGGAGTGCGATTTTAAACCTGGCCAGTGTAGTACAGTCAAACTTCACTGTTAGAAACCATGCACAGAACCAAGCAAATCCCAGGGCTCCAGATTCCCCAATATTCTGCACAAAACTGGCTGTTTAACAAACTGTTAAATTTGAGGAAGATTTGACAACATCATAATGAAAATTTCAGAACAGGTGCTTAAAGAGAAAGGTAATGGTATTTTTTCATTCAAGGAACACTCCCATTTTTTAGGAAAATAGGCTCATTTTTCAACTCCCTAGAGTTAAACAGTTGAGTTTTACCGTTTTTGAATCCATTCAGCCGATCTCCAGGTCTGGTGGGAGAACTTTTAGCTTAGCTTAGCATAGATCATTAAATCGGATTAGACCATTAGCATCTCGCTCAAAAATGACCAAAGAGTTTCGATATTTTTCCTATTTAAAGCTTGACTCTTCTGTAGTTACATCGTGTACTAAGACTGATGGAAAATGAAAAGTTACGATTTTCAAGGCCAATTTGACTAGGAACTATACTCTCATTCCCCAGCTAGGTAACTAGTTATATTATGGCAGGGACTACTTTCAGGCGCTGGGTAATATCATTGCGCCTGCTGGACCCATGGTATGGCAGCAAAGTTCCTTGATTATTACACCGGAATGAGAGTATAGTTCTTAGCCAAATCGGCCTAGAAAATCTTAACTTTTCCTTTTCCTTCGGTCTTAGTACACGATGTAACTACAGAGGAGTCAAGCTAAAAGTCTGGCTCCCACCAGACCCGGAGTTTTACTCTAGGGGAGTTGTAAAATGAGCCCATTTCCAAAAAAAGAGGAGTGTTCCTTTAAGGGAGTTTTTGACATGTTTAAAAATGTAACTCATACACCCAACCCACTGAAACCTTAGGTTACAATCACAGTGAACAAATAAAAGAATGCTCATGGCAGTAGAATTTTAAGTACCCACAAGATAATCTCATCATCTAAATGCTTAGAGCCCCGAGATATTAGTACTTTTCATAACAATTATCCATAATCCAGAGCTGTTTCCGCACTAAGAACCCCAGCGCAGGTAAACGGAGGGCTTCACTTATGCGAACCAGTCTCATGCGCACGGCAGAGCGCCAGAAAACTGATTGTCAGAACAATTCCTACATTCTCACTTCCAAATGCATTCTTGATTCTGCACATACTGTGTTCAAATTTCACGATAAAAGCACATGATAGTGCTCGGTCGATCATGTTATTGGCGGACAGGTACAGTAGAATGACCGAGCCCTGGAATGAACAATAAATGACACCATGATAAAAAGAAAAAAAAGAAAATCACAAATAAATGAAACAAAACAGGATAAGTACTTTTGTCCTTAAGTCCCCATCTGGTCAGTGCACTTGCTTTTGCTGATAAATTATTTAGCTGTGGAAACTGCATCCCCTAAACCTGATCTGTTTTGTCCTAAATGAAACTGAACCCATTGGTTTGATGAGTTTGTAAAAACTACTGTTCGACAGTCTCCATCACCTGCCTTGGCAATAGTATTGAATCAAGCCCACCCGGATGCAAATGTAACTTTCAGTGTAAAAATAGTCTGAATTTTTGGATTGACTATGTAAACATCTTAACCTCTAATCTGACATGCATATGTACAACAGAGACACATAACCATGCCCTCCAAACAAAAAAAAGAAAATAAATTAATAAATTCACATTACAGTTCTAAAATCATGGATATTTAGTTTGTATGGAAATTGGCTATGTGGACAATTGGAAACCTAAGAGCATGGCGATTCTGGTTTTTTTCCCCCGTTTGAAGGTTCTCATTTATACAGTTGAGGCAAGCACATGAAAATACACAGACACACACACACCGTGCTGTTTTCAGGATCTGGGGCTTGTTTCTGGCTATGTTCAGGCGAAGTACATGGTGCACAGTGTGTCCTGGTGGATCTGCACAGCTTTGGCCAGGGCTTGCTGGTCTCTCCCATTACTCTGACCTGATGTGTGACTGCCTTCAGCACTGCCAGCAAACAAATACAACACAAAAAAATCAGATCTATAGGTTTAATAATGCAAAATGTGAATAAGGTCTTGCTTTATAAAAAATATAATAATAAAGTAGTCATATCCAGCCGTGTAAGGAAATAAATGTGAATAAGCTGTGAGTTGTAAGCAATAATGACTTATTTTAGCATACTGTATAGATCGGAGATAGGATGTTGCAGCCCATAGAAAACATAACAAACAGGGCTATATAGCCTTCTCTACATGTTATCATGTTTATCGTAGTAAGACCTTGTACCTGTCATGTTCTTTGTCAACCAAGTGGTAGCGAGCACGAAACGCCACCAGGTGGGCGTAGTAGGCTGGTGCAGGAATGGAGACAGAGCGGGTGCAGCGCACGTAGGTGTGGCACAGCTGGTAGGTGAGGACCTGCAGCTCATCAGAGGTGAAATGGTTGTCATCCCATAGCACATGATAGTGGGACGGCCTGCTGGTTCCCTGTGGAGATCCAGCAATTATGAAGAACTGAAATCACACACACTTAGACAAGCATAACGCTCACCAACACTAAAGCCAATGATAGCTAGGAACAAAGCATTCACTTTATATAGTAAGTCTATGAATTCCTAATCGACCTTTCAATGGGATTCCATTTGAAATGTTCAATGGTACCTGAATTCCAGCATGACTGCAAAGATAAAAGTCAAACTCAGACGGATGAGTAATTTTGGTGTCAACTGTGGTACCAGCAGGGATGTTGCCACTCTTTCCAACCTTGAATATAAACAGCAAATTATAAAGGCAAATGTAATAGTCATTTATTAATAATAAAACAATTATAAAGTCAGAAAAGGTCATATTTTAACATAACTTACTCAAGGACATATACTTGTAAAATAAATTCTAGAATAATCATTATTTAACAATGAAATGAGCAAAGGCTTTTCTGATTCAAAAGATATTTGCAATAATCACATTTCTCACTGGATCCTTCCTATGCAGTAGGGGTTGAACGATTCTCTATAAAAGTCAAAGTCGACTTTTATGTGATGAAAGTCAAGTCGAAGTCGACTAGTCGCTGATGACGTCATTAATGAACATAAGTCTGGAGCTGTGACAAACGCCTTGTGCACAGCTATGAAATATGACACAGCGCTGCCCACATGACTATTGCACCTATAACAGCTTATTTTTTATCACTTCTTTAGTCTTTGGGTCGTTATATTTGTCACAGAATCCTGCTCGTTCTAAATCAGATACAGATAAGTAGTACGTTACAGTAAAGATTACAGTCATATGAATGCATGCATTAGTGAGAGCGGTTGTGTGTGTGAATTAATTCTACCTGGCAGCGTCTCTCTACTATTAGTGAAGCTGTGGGATTTAGTTATTAAGAAATATATGCTTGAACTTTTCAGTTTCTAAGCAATTTTACAGAGAAATCACAGAACATGACATTACATTTCCGCGCTGAATGATTCTGTGCGCGCGATCTGTGCGTGATTTATTGTATGCGCTACTGTAGCCTATGTGTGTGCGTTACAGTCTAGCAGCGCATTCGATTACAACGTGAATAACTTACCTGTACAATAAGCTGTTTAAAACCTGCATTCTGCCGTTCAATTTCCAGCATCCAGTAATATATTTACACATGTCTTGTGGAGCGCATTCAGAGTATGTCAACTAGTTTGTTCAACCCCTACTATGCAGTAGGCGTGCCGCGATAGATGGTGTTGGCGGTTATACAAGTGTTAAGCCACAACACCGTTATGTCACTTGCCCACCGCGGCACCGTCCCCCACCGTCGTTTAGATTTTTTTAATAGTAATACAAATTATTTAGTTCAGTTAGAGGAAACTGAACGCGGCTGCTCAATGCAGCTCACCGAACGAACGAGAGTCTTGCATCACAGCAGTCTAGGTCTGCATTGTCGCGGCTGTCCCGACCAGATTTCTTGCACCATGGTATTAATTTCCAGAATACAACGCGGTAACGGTCTGTAACACTAGGTGCAATTTGAACGGGAGCGGGCGGTCTAACAATATCCCATTCCCGACGTCCTTTCATAGCAGCATATCTGCGCTTTATTCTTATCGAGCACCGGTACAGCCTGCACTCAGACCGTTATGACCACGCACCCAGATGCAGCTTTTATTATCACGGGGGACTTTAATAAAGCCAACTACAGAACAATAGCTCCAAAATACTTTCAACACGTCACCATCAACACGCGAGGAGATAGTATACTCGGCCATTGTTACACTTCTTTCCGGGACGCATACAAGTCCCTCCACCGCCCACCTTTTGGCAAATCGGATCACTCTTCCGTTCTGCTTCTGCCTGCTTATAGGCAGAAACTGAAACGTGAAGCACCCGCCCTCAGGACAATACAATGAGTTAATCGACAACACGTCGATTAACCGGTGGGAAAATGTCCTCACTGTCACAACCCTACAATGAAGGAAGTTCTCTTAAAACATACTGAGCACTGTTTATAATCGTACAAACTGTGTGTACTCATTGCTAGAAGCATTTTTTCTGTCAATAAACACTTAAATAGAGCTAAAAAGCATTGCCATAACCAACCCGTTCATTCCTGTCCACGCAGAAGAGCCTGGTGTGATGTCTCTTCTGCACTACTACGAAGGTGATGCCTGGTTGATAATCTTTCTCCAGCTTGATGCAGGCTTCACGAATAGCCAGCAATTCATGCTGTAGAACCTGCATAGACAAAACAGTACAATGAAGATTAAACGAAATGTGTCAGCACCACTTAGCAAGCGTTGACAAAAAGTGTAGGCCAGCAACCTACCTGGTTGAACTGGCCCTCTGAGATGCCGTCTCTATAGTAGATGATGCGCGTTGGTTTAAAGCGTGTGGATTTGTAGAACTGGATCAGCAGCTCTCTCACCATGGTGGCTAGATCCTGAATGATGTCCTGACGGTGCTGCTGCACTCGCACCGTGGCACAGTATCGGCTTGGATGGGCATCCATGCTGCCAACAACCTAAATAATATATATATAGTGGGGCAAATAAGTATTTGATACACTGCCGATTTTTCAAGTTTTCCCACTTACAAAGAATAGAGAGATCTGTCATTTACATCGTTGGTACACCTCAACTGTGAGAGACAGAATCTAAAAAACTAAATCCAGAAAATCACATTGTATGATTTTTAAATAATTAACTTCCATTTTATTGCATGAAATAAGTATTTGATCACCTACCAACCAGCAAGAATTCTGGCTCTCACAGACCTGTTAGTTTGTCCCCGAACACACAGCAAGGGCAACTAAGGAGTTGCTCCGTAAGAAGCATTTCAAGGTCCTGGAGTGGCCTAGCCAGTCTCCAGACCTGAACCCAACAGAAAATCTATGGAGGGAGCTGAAACTC
The DNA here is from genome assembly GCA_027564155.1 of Gymnocypris eckloni scoliostomus. Lineage (NCBI taxonomy): Eukaryota > Metazoa > Chordata > Actinopteri > Cypriniformes > Cyprinidae > Gymnocypris > Gymnocypris eckloni. Next base: position 31,324,318 of record CM050421.1, read on the forward strand.
GTTTTGGAGAAGACCTGTATGGAGGAGTGGGCCAAAACCCCTGCTGCAGTGTGTGCAAACCTGGTCAAGAACTACAGGAAATGTCTGACCTCTGTAATTGTAAACAAAGGTTTATGTACCAAATATTAAGTTCTATTTTTCTATTGGAAAAATCGGCAGTGTATCAAATACTTATTTGCCCCACTGTATATACAAATCTTATCCCCTTATTTAGAGGGCCCCTAGCTCTGCTAAAAGCATTAATAAAAACGTTTGAGGTTATATGATATGGCTTAAATGTGTACAAGACGTAGATTGGTCACACTTGAAGTATTAGTGCTACTTGGCACTAAGCAATTAACATAACCAGACTTAAAATATCAGAGGTTTGTCAGGCTTACAGCAGCAATTGAGGGTTTCTTGCCATCTCCAGCTGGTGGATGAGTCACATCTGCACCCAGAAAGATGACTGGTTGCTGAAACACCAAGGGCCTACAAACAAAAACAGTGATAAAGCGATGCACAAAAAAAGAAAAGAAAAGGTAGCTGTACTTTCTGGTCAAGTGTCATGGGAAAGCAGGCCGGGCGTTAACTAACAATCAAACAAAGACTCAGAAAATGCCTTAAGCTTTCTGCATGTCAAAGGCTTTTGGAAAAGATGCCCTCACCTGCCCTGTGGAAGTAGAATGTTGTTGACTCCACCCAGTTTGACATTAATCTTGAGGCAGAGGTTGGAAAGGGTCTGAGGTGTGGTTTTCTGTACATTCTTCACCTGGACACACTGCGTGGCCATGCCAAGAACAGTGTCTCCAACACGCTTCACCTCAGCTGTGAGAATTGACAGATTAGAGTATTACGAAATACACTGCAAACAAAAACATGAAAGAAACAGAGAGGAGCTAAATTACCATAAACTGGAGTCTTCCCAGGTAGGATGACCACCACCAACTGTAAGCCTTGGTATGTGTACTTGAGGTGTTTGAACATGGGCTCCACACTGTCTGCTCCCTGGGCGTATTTGCAAAAGCACGGCTGGCCCTGAATGGGCATCCCAGCATCGCGTGATATCTTACGGAGCTGGTCAGTAAATGCCCTAGAGAAAACAAACAAAGGATTTGTTTAATAATTCCACCAAATACAAAAACTTCTCCAGATCCAGGTCAAAGCTGACTTACTTCAGAAGAAGTTCAGTACACTGCCTCTGCGGAGCAAAGCAGGCAATAGCCCACACTTTGATCTCGATCCCTGTGTGGAACTGCTTGTTCCTCATGTCCCACACACCTTGAACTGGGGTTGCTATTGCTTTGTTCTGAAAAAGCCAGAAAGAGACATTCAGATTGCAGAATTCAACCACACGGTCAGCAAGACAAATGTTAAGTTTATCAGGACAGCTTCCTACCCTTCCACCATAGAGAATTGAAGGTGCCTGAAGGATCCGACCATTGACCTCAGTCATCTCGTCTCTTACCAAAACTCCAAACTCACGCACATAAGGATCGTTGTTGAAGTTGGCACTTCTCATCTGTTACAAACAATTTAAATCCATCATGAGGTGTGGATGAGATTTATAAAAATGAAAATGTACAGAACTTCACATACTAGTTTGCTGATCTCATCCTGGCGGTCAGGCGCAGACCTGGCTGTGGCACGTATCATAGTGGAGGTCTGATTGTCTGTCAGTTTCTTGATGCATCTCTGTCCGGCTACTATGTTACAGACCTGAATTAAAAAAAGAAGTTAATGACATTCAGAGAAATAAATGACAGAGATGGGTGGAAAAAGTGAGCGTAAGATGTGGTCTTGACCAACCTCTAACGGAAGGTAGGTGTGTTTCTGCTCCTGACCAACTTGTAAACATGGGAGGTGTGGATATCGCAGCACCAGTTTGTACTTATCCTTGAAGTACTGGGCAACAGTGCATTCAATGGTCTGACCATTCTCTTGCTGCAATGGAAACCTGGAGGCAAGGAAAATACATTTTAAAACAGTACCCTTTACCATTGCATCATAACAATGAGGAATATAAAATTAATGGCATTCATACAGAAAGACCTCCAAGTCAGTTTTTTTGTGAAAGATCTTACGTTTGATGGCTGGCTGGTCTCCTTGTCACATTACACACCCTGTATTTTCTCTTCATCTGTCCACAATGAGTGATTTCAACCTTCAGACCTGATAGATGAAAATGAATCAGTGTTCAGAAAATCTCAAATAAATTCCATAAAAACCATTAGGGAGGTCACTAATTACTGTAATAATTTACCTTTGATTTCCTTGGTAAACTTCACTCTCTGGGAATCCGTTAAGGGCTTCTGTTGCTCTTCGATGCTTTTAAAATCCAACACCTCACACATAAACTCAATCACAGGTTGAGCTTTGTAGAACGCAGTGGCAGACACTAAAGATAAATATTACAAAACAAAGATTAGTAGAAGAAGTTTTCAAGAAACATTTATTAACGATATCAGTGCACACTAACCATCAATGTTGAGCATCATCTTCCAGAGGGATGGTCGAACAGACTGATGAAAGCCAAACCAAACTTCTCTTCCTCCACCGAGGGGGTTGGAGCAGCCCTCAGAGGGAGTGAAGAATGAACGTCCGACTGGGGTATACCTGCAGACGGCAATAATATGCTTTAAAACGGCACATTCTGCAGAAAGATGAAGTATGACACCCCTAATGGTGATTTATGAAAAACAGAGTTAACAAAACAACCATTAACCTCATAGAGGGCAAATGTCTCATGACAACGTCCAGAGCCTGAACGGTCTCAAAAGGGATGTTTGGTAGCCGTCCAGACAGTGCTTCATGTAGAGCTTGCAGATTCACACAAGACATCCATTTTATAGCTACTTTAAAACTCCTGTCTTTTCCCTCGCCTGGAATTGTGACCTCCAGCTCCACCTAAAAGAGCAGTTCGGGACATCAGCATGATGTGATAATGTAAAAAGACAGAGCAACAGTATAACATATTTCAGTAACTGGTCTATCAAACCAAACATAAACATCAAAAAGCCAACACAGCCTTTAACATGGCGTTATTAGTGCATACTTTGTCTCTTCCAATGGGTAAAGGCATGGCAGTGTAGAGATTCTTCCTTCCATCATACACAGGCTTTCGGTCTCCAAAGATCTGTGTCTTAAAGTGCTGGACCATGTGCTCAACAATTTCTCTACAAAAAAAGTAAGCATAAATATCCTTCCAAACAATCAGTTGAAATTTCAAGTTTCAGTCAAGAGATGTTACCGGTTAACTCTCCGTGGGCATTTCTCAGGCTTTATATCTATGTCGTAATGGTACACCTCCAACTTGGGTATTTCCATTTCAAAGAAGTTGGCCTGAAGCTTGATTGTTCTACCCATTGTGCCAAAGTCTGGCCGTTGAGGTGGTTTGAAGACATACTCTGGAGCTGGAGGAGACAGGGGAGCTATGGGACACACACACACACACACACACACACACACACAGTTAATTGTTTAACATTAATTAGAAACACTACCTTTTTTAAACCAAGTCTACTATTTTAAGCTAGAAATGTCAATTTTTTGTTCAGTGGCAACTTAATCCTATTAATTAGGCCCATACAAACATTTAGGTAAAACTATTAGAGCTCTGCTGTGCCATATAAACTCAAGCACCGCACCTTACATAACATCTTTATTTTTCATATATACATACTAACTGGCCAACATTAATTTGAAATGTTACTAATTTGCTATTAACCTTATTTTTGTTTAACTGTATTGAAAATCATTATCACACTTGCGCTATTGTACTGAATGTTAAAACAATATTCACAGCCATGTTGATGTTTAGTACAATAGCACTTGTGCTCATGCTGGGTTTAAAAAATATATATACTATTTTATTGCCAAGAGATCATCCATTCATTTTTACAGACATTTCCATTTACCCTAAAACACAACACAACGAAGTGCAAAATTCTAAATACAGCTAAAACTGAACATTTCTTCAAAATTAATACAGCACATTGTGGCCTTTTTTTTACAGCATGATACTGTTTAAATAATACACTTTACTACTGTACTAACCCAATCAACTGGCAAAAATTGAAAAATTATATACAATACTGAAGGTTTTAGAGAAACAAATCTCTTAAAAGTAAATTAAGTTTAAAGACAATCATTCCTTTGGATTAAAGCTTGAATTAAACAGTTCAAGCAACTTGATAAACAGTACTGAAAATACATGCTAGGCTGTCAACAGACCAGCTTAGTCTGGGCTTCTTACCAGAAACATCTGACCCCGTAGACTGATGTTCCTGACTCAGCTCAGCAGCTATAAGACATAATAACTGGTTTATTTCAAACAAACTTCTACATTAGTGATCATCACAATATATGTAAAACCATGAAATTACAACCATTTGAATTGAAAACTGGTTTCCCGATTAATTATCAGTAAAATTACACCGATTATATGATCAAATCACAGCAGTTGATTGTAATCATTAATATCTATCAGATGAGTGGTTTACAAATGTCTAGCATACAATAAAATTGGGTCACAGCAGTGTTTAATTTGAGAAAAACAGGTCAAGTTAGTGCGAAAAAATTGTAATGTACAAGGAGGCAGTGGGTCTATTAAGTGTTTCGCTGACAGATTCCTTGAACTGTCTCACCCCATCTTATCAACCCTAAAAACACAACATGCCATGAAGATACTAGGGACATGAACCCATCCCACTGGGCAACAGGCCTTTTACCTCCTTATCACCAACCCACATAAGCAACTCAACAACCTGCCAAACTCTCCCACACACACAAGCACCAGGATTCATTTTCATTGAACTACAGCAACTTATTTTATACATATCACTATTTCAGAAGCCCCACACATATCAACAACGCTCTAATAAAGCATATAATAAAACACTCATCACTTTATGAAACCAAAGTCTCAACACTTTACAATAGGGTCCCATTTGTTAACATTAAATCATTAGCTAACATAATCTAACAATTACATTTCTTACAGTAATTATGAATAAAACAATTGATATGTGTTAGTTCACAGTACAATGATTTATGTTAACAAATTTAACTTGACTTTAATATTATATTAGCACGTTGAAAGTAACAACATGTTGTAAAAGTGTTAATTTCTAGTTCATGTAACGTTATGCTAATGAGGTTAACTAAATGGTACATTTTTGTAAAGTGTTACCAACTTAATTTGACTTGAACACAAAGTTCTATAGTTTTACTGCTTCTTAAAATATGCGAAACGAGTTTGGAGTTTCAATACTCCTTACTAAAATGTAATAAAGATACATAAAACACAAAAACTACTCTCAATAATAATTTTGTGTTCATAATTTAGATAACGTTAGACACAGCCGACTTTAGATTAACATAGCGACTGTGCAAATACATTACTTAAAAATCGGCCAGAAACGCGCAAAATTAGGAAAGAGAACAATTAACAGTTAATTAATTAGAGCGTAAACCTAATTAGTAACCTTATGTACCTGGCTAGCTGGAGAAAGAGTTTCTCCAGCTAACGTTAGCCAGGTAACTTAACGTTACTGACCGGTGTTGCCTAACTAACAACGTTAAAACATCGAAAACTCGCATAAAACAATTAGACAAACTCTAAACTACGCCAATATATCCAAACCTAAAATAGTTAGAAAGTACGTAATTGTAATGTTTTAAAATTGACTGGGATAGGAGTAACTTAGCCAGCTACTAGCAGGCTAACAATAACAATGGGCCTACAACACAAACCATCGATAGATGAAAAAAACATTTCAGAATTATAATCTAAAACATTATTTGAACATTTGTGTCATGTAAACCCGAACGCCATTAAACTACATTTTTATCTTTATATAAAAAAACACACTTAAGCTATTCAGTTAGCGTTTTGTCGCTAGCACGCTCGCTAATCATAATACTCACCACCAGCTGCTACAATGGGAAACATTTTAAACTCTTTCTGCACCAAAATTCAATCGCAGACCGATACTTTTTGCTTTTCTGATGCCACGTAACACATGCGGTAACGGGAAAGATGAATTTTAATTCAAAACAGCATCGATATAAAGGAGAAAACTAGGATTAATGAGCGCGCGGAGTTAGTAGAGCACGAGAGCTCTGAGTAGCCCCATCCCATCCCCCCTTCACAGCACGAGCGCCTAGTTACCCGACACTCACACACTCTCTCTCACTGCTTCACAGCTCAAAGAACCAGACACGAACTTATGTGTGAGGTCTCTCAGCGGCGCCTTGCGCTTTATTTCATGTATTAATTCAAAATCACCAAGAGCAGAAACAAAACATTCATTAAATTGAATTTAACCATGTCTAAATAACGCTGGCGGTCATGATACGTCATTTCCGGCTTTGTTTAAAGGATTTAAAATATATATTTAGTGGCATATATTACTGTAAAATGTTTAGGATATATTTATTTTATATCCTTTTTATTTTGGTTATTTCTCGCAGTTGTGTTATTCTGTTGTATCACACAATGTAACTTCTGGATTTATTAATTTATAATCTTTTATTAACAAGACTGGGCTAAGAAACACTTGTTTTTTTTGCTCCCAGATTTTAAATGGGGGAAATTTGTTTCACAAAACAATGACACAAAATGCGTCTCTGACCCCGAGGGTGGGTTTTTATCATTTGATTAAGCATTCAAATTTCATTTTAAATAGTCTTGTTAAAAATGTACTTTTTTCATACAATATATGAATACTCAATTAACTTTGGAGACCTATTGAGCTTGGAAACATTTGCTTTACACCATGTGTACATTGTAGTTACTAACTTGATTCATTGGCTTTTGATTGAAACCACACTGTTTATACTCATACTTTTTTTGTCAGAATAATTAATCAGATTGTAAAGAATCATTAGGCCAATATTTTAATCGCGTGATCAGTCAAACCATTTGGGTAGCCTATTAAACTAACCACTAACCTTGATTTATTACTAGATTGCCAATTTTTCATTAGGAAACAGGTTAGACATTTTTCCTCATCATTTATGACTAGTCAACACCTGCATTAATGTACTGTCGCAGTGGCCATGTAGTGTCTTATTCAAAAATGGATTACATCGTTAAAGAAACTTGGACTACCATGAGTTACCATGACTTATCTCCACTTGGTGGCACTGTTTCACCACTATTGCTGATCGCCTCAATGAATGCTTGCTGGACGACTTTTCATTAACCTTTAAAGAACAATAATAGTACAAACTAGCAACATTTTGAGTCGTTGGATTATATTGTACAGATCAAGGTTTGTGTCATTATCATAAAATTAGTCACACTAACGTGCTGTGCCGTAAGTAGGCCTTTTTATGCATTATTGATGCCATAAATAGGCTAATCCTCAAATATCCGCTGCTGACACAGATGGACATGGGATATCAAATATTTTGTGTTTAATGATACATTGTTGGAATCTGATTTTTTTTCTTCTGTTTACACATATTCAAATCAATATGGCACAGGCAAAACAGAAACCTGAGATAATTTAGACAGAATAACCTACACAAAAACTATTTATACGCAGAACGTCTGAGAGGATATAAACAAAACAAAATCTGGATATGTAATTGCACCTGCCTAAAATGTAGTACTGTGTTCCAAACATATTTAAGTAATCAGACATTTCTGTTGTATAGTAGATAGATTTACATTGAATAGATCGGCAGCCGTCTTCCTTTCGTCCAGTGAGACTTATATCAAATAATAATCAATTTCCCTATCGATGTGTTTGTAAACATACCATACATTTTTTGATTTTTGATTGTTTTGTTCTTCTGAAACTGGTTGAACGAGTTGGGGAGTAACTGCCGTCTGCTGTCCTTGGCCAATGGCACTAGATCCTCCCTGCAGTGCGTAACAGCGTAATTTAGGATTTAACCAAGTCTTTGCTGCGGGGCTTAAAGCAGTCTTCAAGAGAGAGCTTGACGCTTGCACACACAATGCTAGTGTAGACTCTGTGGACCCCTATAGAGTTAGACTGCCTTTTACGTTGTCTTATCCAAACTATGACTGGAGTATTCGACAGAAGGATTCCGAGTATTAAACCTGCAGATTTCCAAAACCCTTTCAGCTCTCCACGATGCATCATCCATCTCAGGAATCTCCAACCCTGCCGGAGTCGACAGCCACGGATTCTGGCTATTACAGCCCTGCTGGAGGAGTTCATCACGGCTATTGTTCGCCGAACTCGGGCACCTATGGGAAACCTCTTAATGCCTATCAGTACCAATACCACGGAGTCAATGGATCTTCTGGAAATTACCCTGCCAAATCCTACCCTGATTACGGCTCCTACTCCACAGCATATCACCAATATGCCGGAACATATAATAGGGTGCAGTCACAGCCGAGCCCACAAGGTCAGTTACATAGCCTATATATTCAACTGTTTATTATTGTTATTATTAGCCTATTGTTATTACTACTATGTATTATACATAATAAACATGACCATGGTTGAGCATTATTGTTGAACATATTATATAACCATGGTATAGTTGCTTCTTATTATAAGGTCTGAATTTTGTAATTAAGTTGGACAAAATGTTAAGCTGTTGCAGCATGGCATCTAATTCGAAATGTGTTCTTTAACGATTTACTGTCTTTTATTTATACACAGCCTATGCAAACCACTGCTTGCGTTAAAAAGATAATTATATAGAAAATAAGAGCTTGTAAAATGCGTAAAGATTTAAATAATTATTCTCTGACAATCAAAAGTCTCAATGACTTTATGCGAGTAGCCATAAATTATGCGACGCATGCCATAAATCACCGCAAGAATGGCCAAAAATCGAGATGCTTTTCTATCCCCATTTATCATTTTTTCGTTCACCCGTTAGAAAAAGAAACAGCCGAGCCCGAGGTGAGGATGGTCAACGGTAAACCCAAGAAAGTCCGGAAGCCCCGCACCATCTACTCCAGTTTCCAGCTCGCTGCTCTACAGAGAAGGTTTCAGAACACACAGTACCTCGCGCTTCCAGAGAGAGCCGAGCTCGCGGCATCGATGGGACTCACACAGACACAGGTTCGACTAGATTTGATCCGATGCTTTATTGTAATATCTTTTATGAAATAGTTATATAGTGAAACTGCTTTATATTTTTTTATTTCAATATTAATATGAGCTTGCGGCAACGTTGGGAATCACACAAGCTCTTGTTTGACATTTAATACATTTTTCAAAGTCTGTTAAAATAATAAACGATGTTAACGACATTATAAAATATGTGTTTTATTTAGAAGTATACATCTAACAGAAACAGCCATAATGCGTCATTAAGGAATTCGCCGTCAGAATCTCAGAAAAGCGTTTGTTTCTTCACAGGTGAAGATTTGGTTCCAGAACAAGAGATCAAAACTAAAGAAGATCATGAAAAACGGCGAGCTTCCTCCGGAACACAGCCCGAGCTCCAGCGACCCGATGGCGTGTAATTCACCGCAGTCTCCCGCGGTCTGGGACTCACAGGGTCCTCAGAGACCTCACCATCAGCCGCAAAATATTAACACAGCGGTATCCTCGTTTCTGGAGAGCGCCAGCTCGTCCTGGTATTCCTCCGCCGGGGCCATGACTTCTCACCTGCAGGCACCCGGCACGTTACAGCACTCGCTGGCACTCGGATCAGGAACGTTGTACTGAAATTTGTTTATTATTTTGTTGTATATTGGACTTGTGTTAACAATTTTTTTTGAGGAATATGCAATGTACCGATATGGCAGTCCTAGAAGAACGTGTATAATGTGTAAATTGTGTGCATGTAATTTATTGCATTTGGAAGAATTATTAAATGTTTTAAATGGACAATGGACCCAAACATTCTGAATGGTGCCTTGAATTTTGACCTCAACGCGTGCATCCGACGATGTGCCAAAACATTAAGGACAGCCCCAAATAAATGTGTTTTTCTTTAATTATCGAAAATTTTGTCGTCTTTAAATTAATTTGTAACTCAAATAAGCTCAATGCACCGAGCACTTTCTTTGGCTTTAGAGCCTTTGCGATATGCTGTTTGCTCGAGATTTCTGGGATTGCTAACGGGACTTTGACTTTGCAGGCATAAAGAAAAATAAATATTAAATAAAATTGGAGACAACCATGATATTGTATTATCATTTTGGGATCATTTGTTCAGAACTGAGTCGCTATTTAATGCCGAAGAAATAGATAACATTTTTATACAGACTAGTAATACATAAATAAATGCTTCGGATTTGGTCTTCAGTTAATTAAATGAAAACGTAGCATTTTAACTGATTGTATTTGGTTATTATTATCATTATTATTATTAATCTATTAATTCCAAATACATTTTAGATGTTTTTAACTAAATATTTGATCTTTATCTTGATTAAAACCACACCTGGCGAACGAAAAATGTTGTCAGGCAAACAGTGTGCTCTTCCTTGCTGTCTTTGAATCGTGGTGAGGAGGCGAAGGGACGGCGCGGAGATCTGAAGCAGTCCGCATGTCTGTGAGGGCAAACCGGCTCCAGCGACCACAAGCCGGCCCTGACAGATCCTCCTCCTGGAAAAATGCTGAACATCTCATTAAAACCAGCGCTAACCTTTCTACCGCCGAATGCCACGATAAATGGTGAAAAGGACTACCAGGGCATGGCTTAATTTGAGATTTTCTTTGTTGACTATGGAGCTGATAATATTGTAGGCCTATAACCAATATAATAAAAATCAGTCCAGGGCAATAGTCAACTGGCGATATTTCCTCACAAATATTCAGTGATCGATTCAGTGTTCAAAATACACAAGCTTTAAGTTCATACGTAAAAAGACCGGAAACTGACTTTCCCCATAACATCACAACAGAATTGGTTTTGAACACAAAAATAATGGTTGCCATAACTATAAAACAAAAAGTAGCCTAATTCGCTACACATAGGCTACTTATTGTTTATGGTTTTATTTGAAAGCCTAGATAAACACCAAGTCGACGTGACGAATACACCCAATAGAAAGCCATGACACGAATATGACAATAACGTAGTATGTACTAATAGGCTTATGCATTATAGTTTATATCCCCCCCCCTCCCCACACGCGCGCACTTACGCACGCACGCTTACGCTCAAAACCCACACCAGCAACTCCAACGTTGCCTCTCGATCTATTTCACATACACAAACACGCTATATCCCATGCCATTATATCGAGAGCCTTGTTAAATTCCAACTGAACATTTTCCACTCATCGATTTCACTGCAAGCCGTGTATAAAGCCGTGTATAAATTATGACAGTTAGCTTTACTGGACACCCTCAACTGTAACACTCAACAATAATTATACTTCCACCAGGATTAGCGCCATTATCATAATCTGGACATTTACAATTATGTATAATTTGCAAAGATGCGCCTGGTTCTTGATTGCAGAAGGTTTTTTCCCTGGCTCACCATCACTAAACAGTGACAGTAATAACGGCTAATTTTGCAGGCGATATATAAGAGGTGTCGGGGTGTGCAAACACTTTCACACCTGGGTTTGCTTACTCAACACAAGCAGTACACAGAAGTCCGCTTTCACTACGGTATCTTTATTGAAACAGTGAAGTCAGATATTTTGATCTATGCCAAACCATAAATTCATCGAAGGTAAGTGTTGCTCTATTAGCATGTTGTTTAGTTGTTGGCTGGTCTGAGTGTCGCTGATGGGTGGGCATTGTTATGATCTGCAGTTCAACTTGTTGGGAAAGCCAGGCTGTTTTACAGGAAAACGTGTGACACGAATATTGGGATGTAGTAAACCAGTCATGATTTATATTGGTGTTTTATCTCCCCATTTTTTACACATGCGCAAACACATATTCTTGTATATTTAGCCTAAGAGTGCTTTCTCAGGTTAGGTTCATTCTCAGTATTGTTAACGTTGTTCATTCGGTATCCACGGCTGTGTGTCTGCTTGTGTCTGTCTGTCTGTCAGGGGCCCTCCATGTGTAGGGGCTTCAACTCTCACAAACACATTTATTATTATTATTATTATTATGCGTAATCAGTAGTGATTCATTCCAAAAATACTTAGCTGTAGTGTTTTAGGTTGCAAGAAATGTCAGGGTATATTTGAAAGACATTTCTGTGTGAAACCAATGACAAGCAGTTCCTATTTCAACATATAGCTACGTTATGTTCCTATAGGAAGAGCAAATATTGAAATGAACCATCCCAATCCGTTGATGAGGGAAGCTTTTTAGAAAATCAAGCCTCATTCTCTGCGTCTGGGGCATCCACGATTTGACAGCTGCAGGGGCTTCTCGTCTCTCTATTCATCTTTGTAATTTTAGATAATATCCCAAGCGTTCACTCTCCTCGGCAATTTGTACATGAATAACCGAATAATTTCATCTTTTGTTTCGTCTTTGCCACTTCAAATCCAAATAAAGATGCCTTTTAGTATTAAAAGTGGTAGAAAATTACAGGTAATTATCTTTGACGGTAAAAACGCTGTAATCAGCGGGCTACATCAAAAATTACCCTAATTATGTCTGCATTTATGAGAATGGAAAAAAAGCTCTCTTGGATAAAACCCATAAATTGTCCCAAATATCTCCTTCATATTGAACGAGACTGCAGCTGGATGCTTTGTTCGGGATCGATCCTGTGGCGAAAGGCTTTCAGCGTCTCAGATCAAGGCAGAGAGAAAGAGGACAACATTTTGTCAATACCTTAATAATTGAGCTAGAGAATGACAAGATGGTCAAGATGCAGCTCTATTCTGTAGGAAAAACCACCGACTCGGGTAAGCTATTTTGCTATTTCTTCAGATATCTTTCAGCATTAGGAAAAATGTCATACATGTGGAGGTAACTATTTACACGTTACTGTGCAAGTCGTTTAGGTCCTAATTGTGTATGCTTTACAAAGTAATCATTTATTCAATGCAGATTATTCCAATAATCTAATTCATAACTGATTCTAAAAAGCCTGTTTCATAATGTCTCCAAAGGGGGAAAAAAGGCACGACACGTTACTTGAAGTCATGTTACTCCATTTATGACAAAACATAAAAAGTTAACAACTAAAATCGGACAATATATTTACAATCAAATGTCTTGCTTTTGCATGATCAGAAACATCTACTTAAGAGGGTTGAGTTCGTTTTCAAATGCGACTCAAGCGCGTGCGTGCGCGTGTGATGTGACAAAACGTTTATAGCTTCCTGTTCCGATTTCATGTTGGCCATGAATGTGTTTGATTAGAGTCAACAGAACAGATGTTTAATCAATCTGTTTATGATGCTACCGACAGTTCGTTCCATTGTTGACCTTCGCCACACCACGTCTTCATCTTTCTAAAGAAATCGTCCTCTTAATAGGCCAGAATATGTCTCTATTAAGGATGATAGCCGATGACAATGTGCGTCTTAGGCGAAGACAGGATGTCAACATCAAGGCCTCTGGCCTAAAAAGGACTAGTTGCGCCTATCTCTGCATGGCGTCCTGATGAGGCGACGAGTACCAGTGTGAGTAACCGGGCATGTAGCTGTTAGCAGACATGTTTACTCCTTTAGAGGAGGCTGAGACGTCCCAGATAGGAGGAATGGCTGGAGAGCGCGGGGACAGGCCGATGGAGCCGGGCAAAGGGTCACTCTCGAGAGGGTTAACGCCTTGTTTTAACAACTTCTTGAACTTGGACCTTTTGTTTTGAAACCATATCTTTACCTGAAAGACAAATACAAATTTTAGGTTGCTAAATTGTTAAGCGAAGGCGATGTCTAATTTAGTGTAACATGAGATTTTATTTTTGTCAGGGTAAAAACAAACAAACGTATTATATAGCCTACTTCCAAAATACCATTATTCCACCATTATCAATAACAACAATCAAGGTATAATACTCAAGCTAAACGAGAAGCACAATACACTAATAATGCAAACGAGTCCACGTCTCACCTGTGTCTGTGTCAGCCCGAGAGAGGCAGCCAGTTCCGCGCGCTCTGGTAACGCCAGGTATTGAGTCTGCTGGAAACGGTGATTTAATGCCTGGAGCTGCAAACTGGAATAAATCGTCCTCGGTTTTCTGATCTTTTTGCCTTTTCCGTTGAAGCGTATTTCTCCGTTTTCAATCACTGTTGTTTTCTGCTGTTCTGAAAATGGTAAATATTGTGGAATTATTCCCGCACATAAATATGTAAAAGTCTGTACAGAATTTTAAATGCGCTTTTTTTCGACAAACACAAATAGGCTGTAGGCTAATGTTCATTCAAGCACTATATAGCATAATTACATTGTCTGTCATATTTAGGAAATTGCACGTAGTGACATGTCGAGACGGAGACAATTAGATGCTAATTATAATTCGCAATGGTGGGTAGAATCACTGACGGAACGCAAAAAATCATTTTGAGGAGAACACCGTTATCGCTGACATAGGACGGCCAAAACTAGTCGAGAACGGGTTAGGCGTTTTAAATACGAACTTGCAGTGTATGTCCGTGTTACATTTAACCGAAGTAGTCTACAGCTTAGCAATGAAAACAGAGTTGTATGTTCACGCGTGCAAACACGCTTACCTGTGGCGTCTAACCTGGTCTGCGCTCCGCTGGCGTTGCTGTGGTACGGCAGGTATGGACTGTGGTGGGGATGGCTTACATAGGAGTAAGGTAGCGACCTGTTATAGGAGTTCGAGCCGGAGTACGGAGAGCTGTCGTGCTGATGATGAGACCCAGAATGAAGACAGTGGAGCGGATAATGGCTGGCAGCCATCGACGGGGAGCTCTGTTGTGAGTGCGATTGCTGTCCAAACTCCATGAAAGCAGATTTTGACGAGTCTTGAGCCTCAAGACCGTCAGCCATCGCAGTCATGGTCATCATCAAATTTTCTGCTTTGAGAGCACTTACCCCCTATCTCTGAAGTCCAAATGAGTCCTTACGCTGTGTTCGTTTCTTTCTCTCCTTGGTTAGGCGATATTGCGTTATTACCGCCACAATTTATCCTTCTTGTCCTGTAATTCTCACGCGGTATGATGGAAGGTGGGCTTGAGTAAAGGCAGAGATTTTAAGGTGGATTCTGTTAAATTTGAGTCCTTGCTTCCAGACTTGATGCAGCCACTACAAGTAAAATGGTTTGTCTCCAAAGGGCAGCGCCTTCCGATTGGTCATTCAACCTAACGTCATCAGTTCTCTGCTTTAGCTGAGACTTCACAGTGAGTTAACCTACACCTTAACAGCTCCCACCGTAGACATAACCATGTGGAGAATAATAATGATAGGATATCCCTCTGATAATACAATTCCCACTCCGGAGACAACATCACGCGCTGCCATCGAAGTAATTAATCGCGTGGTTTCGTAACCACGACAGAGGTGCCAAATAACGCTTAGCCTACAAACCGCGCAAACACAACGCATTGAACCGATAGAACACGATACAGGACTGCTAATTCAATGCCTTGCGTATAGCTACAAAGTCACTTTTATGTGGACAAATGCACTATAAATGCATATACAAAACAGCAGAATCACAATAGTAAAATAATAGCACAGCACGAATAAAACCACACAGAACAACACTTAAATAAATAGGGTGTGATTTACAGTAGCCTATAGACAATATTAGGCCTAGGTGAAAACACGAAATGCCAAAATAGAGAGGATTCACGGCAGATATGGTCGGGATTAATAAAGCCCCAGTCACTGAATAGCCGTTGAAAATATATGCAAATTACGAGTACAATTTGTGGTTTGGCAAATGGCGATCACATTATAAACCACGATGTAAATATACCCTACAACTGCAAGGCTTTCTTCATTCCCATCTCACTCAATTTCTATTTTATAGACAACGAGTTTCCTCATGATATGGCATACATTTACTTTAAAAAGCAATTATGGTCGCAATCAGTTATATCCAAATCCTCCTTGATTATCGTTACACTGTATTCAGACTGGCGCTATAAAATTAAGAACAATTCGTCTGTAATGATTACGGACCTTGTTTATTTTGGGAGGAGGAATAAAAGTGGATATAGCATAAATTATCCGCTAATTATACACCAGTGTCGCCTCAATTATCCTCTTATCAAAAATGGTAGCCCTAAATGCAGCATTTAGTTTCAATTTTCTCCCTTTCTGTAACAAGAACTGCGTACCTTGCTATTATTACCAGGGATGTTATTTACTTTCCCGGATTTAAGAGTGCACAAGCGGTGTAGATAGCCATTTTCCACGGTGGACTGAACTTGGGAGAGACAGAAAGGCAGCTGGTCGCTCTGAGAGCTTCTGGATTTCTTCATGTAGTCAAGATATCAGACATTTAGAGTTCAAAAGAATTGTGCCAGGTAAGAGGAAGCGTGGAGCATTAGATCATTCGTTTGAACAGTGTAATATTTAGGCTACAGAATGTGTGATGTTTTTTGTTCCTTCTAAATATTATTATTTTTAAATCTGACACAATTTGCTTTAACTGTGAAATGAGTTAACAGTGGTGATCAGGAATTTGACTGGTTATCGCTGCTGCATGACACGTGTGAAAATGTTTGTCAAGCATGTGAGAGCGAAACCAGACATATAGTCTTGGCATGGTAAACAAATCTTCCAATTATGCGTTCTTGCTGGCATTTTAAGTGCTTAATTGATTGAGACTTCATGGTTTGGTACCTTTGCTACCTGTGTTGAAAGTTTAACTTTCACAAATTGAGGACATAGGCTATACCTAATGGCTATATTATCCAGGGACTGATCTATTCAATTATTTTGATAAAATTCTCCAACAGGTCAATTCATGTTTTTTAAGCTTATACACAGGCTCCGTATTAAAACTAAATTAATGTACATGCTGCTGAATTATCGTAAATGGTATTGTGTTGTAGAAAAATTGTATCTAAGGAGGAAAAAATGTGCAGAAATAGAATTAAAAAATCAAAATAAAATACGTGCCTTTGACATTGAGAACACCATAACCATTGTGTTACAAGTTAGAAATTGGAGTAAAAAAATTAAGAACAAATGTTTCGTTGGACACAAAAATAATATATCTTAATTATAATCAAAACAATTTAATTTCTGCATTATAAAGGCGAAACCAAACTCGTCTTTAGTATTGCTGAAAAGTTATTTAAATGCATTTTTTTTAATTGCCATTTAAAAAAAGGTGAACTATAATGTAAATAACAATTAAACTGTTTTATGATTATTTTTGAGAATACAATCATAGCAACGCATGCATGTAAACCCATAAGCATCATATTACAAATCTGTCAGAAAGAAAGGAGAGGGGATCTGTGTGGACATGCCGGCGCTCGAGTGCATCCATGCAGCCCTATCTGAGCCTTAACACGAAACTTTTACAAGTGAATCGTCTTCACTCCGAAAGCGCACCGGATCTTGTCATTCGTCCGAACGGACATATTGACCGGCTCGGATGGAAATCCGTGTTGATTGTACAGACTTGCCAGTCCAGCAGAGGCGGCTGAACGGGTCTGTTCTCTCCGATCTCAAGCCCATCGGCTGTGCGCAGACTCGGCGTGACGGATTTCCATGACTGCTGCTGAGCAGAGGAAGCGAAGGCAGACGGAGAGCACGCGCAGCTGCCGGTATTCTGCGCGAGATCACTACAATAGAAATCAAAAGAAGAGAACAAATACCAGCAGACCCCTCCCTGCCATTTACCCTAGGTCTCATTAAAGCATGCATTTTATTTCAGAACTAAATAGTAAACTTTCCGGATGCTTTATTTGGTTGGAAGCCGGTGTTAGAGAAATAAAGACAAACAAGACAGAGACATAAAACAGATGGAAATATAAAATCGGCTACCTGTTAAATATAGGCACAAATTCGATTAAACATTTAGATTGATAAAGAGCAAGAATTTAAATTATTTTAAATTAAAAGAAGATTATTAATGTCAAAATAGCCTATTTAAATTATAGGCCTTTACGCGATTAGGCTTGTGTTTTTTTAAGTAGTTAATTCTCGCGTCATATCCTCATTCTTGCTAAAAGCTCCTCCTGATTGACTGGTGGGTTGATTAATGTAACTTTACACTAACGGTGGTCATGATTTAGTGACCACGGCCTTAAGATCATATCATAACGGTCAATTTTTAATAGCCATGTATTAACTCGAGCGAGGCCTATCTCTGTGCATTTGACGGACTGCATCGGATATTTCACCCCAATGTACAACAAAGAAGTTTGTTTATGTCTAGAAAATAAGAACATAGGACTGTGTAGTACACAAACCTGAAAGGATACTTCAATGTTCAATTCCAAATTACACCCCAAGCGCACGTGGCCTCTTATGAGCATTAATTTTCAGTTCATCTAAATGAAGGTGGCTCTGCTGAAACATCTTTCATCTTTTGAGAAGGCTGCACAATTGAGAACAGTGGGGTTTTTCGGGGTTCGTTTTCGACTTAATGGAAGACATTATTAGCTCTGACAGTACACGGCTCAGGTCTGGGGGAGAGATGACAGACAGGAAGGCCAGCAATCACAGGCTTTTTTATCCGAATACTGTTCGATGCCGTTTATCCCTGATGATAGAAAATTGCTCTGTTGCCAGGACGCGGCTGCTGAAATAGAGGGCAAGAGCAACATTTCCATTTTCCAGTTTGAAAGCCATTGAAATGAATTAGTAAAATGAAAAAAAATCCCGCGGTAAACAAAGAGGGGCAAACAAAGATACAGTTTTTCCTTGTGCCGAGCCCCCTTTCATTTTGTACATTTTCGTTAGCAGCTTTCCCGAGGCTTTGAATTTAACACTTGCAAATGTAATGTGCTCCTGATGTGCACCGGAGATAATTACGCATTTTCAATACATTCTAAATGTAAAGCAAAGTGTCATTTCCTGTTTGCATATCAGTGCAATATTTCTTCACGTAGCCTATTACAATAGCACTATTTTAAGTCTTAATAAATATTGAAATATATTTGCACATTCATTATAGCCTACTCGCACAATAATAAAAGTACTGTTGGGAATACATACGAAATTAATTATTTGTATCATTTTGACAAGTGGCTTGTCATTCGCCTCGCATTAATAATATTTCGTAACTTGTAATGCATAAAGTCTCAGGGAGGAGTTTGTCAGAATATTACTCGTTATGACAGTTTGAAAACACACCCCACGAATAGTAGGTTTACGTGTCATGACAGACACATCTTTATTGTTATTTGGGCGCGCAGTGGCCGACCACAACACGCGCATTCCGTAAACAAGCGCGCGGAAAACAGACCTTGTTCTAGATGCACGAATAACCAAAACTCCTTGTCCAGACATTTCACAGGTGAAAAAACCCAAGTTTACAAGTACAAGACAACCATATAATCATCCTTTGGATAAGCAACAGCACCAGTCATTGCTCGCCAAAACGGTAAATCTCGTAAATATTAACAGCAGGACATCAACACGACAGTTATTTTCATGTGTGACAGTAGTAGCCTGTAAATGTTAAACGGAAAAATGTACGATAAACAACGAAATATGATTTATTCCAATAGTTGGGATTAGGCTCTCTCTCTCTCTATATATATAGGCTATATAATGATTTATATTGGAATAAATACTATTTCGTTGTGTGTATATATATATATATATATATATATATATTGCAATTATTGGAAACATTAAATTCTTATTTGGTATTGTTATGATTATCTTTCTAGTGATGCTTCTGTTACGGATATCGAAATGAAATGTAGCTGTCGTTAACGATTGATGCGTCACTTTTCAACCATTATAACAGGACACATTTGAAACGACGAGTTGGAATTAAAAATACATTTTTTTACACCCTCCATTAATCAGAACATCGTATATTCTTTTCTTTATTCACATTCACATCATCTTTTAATCCACCGATTTCTCTTGTGTCTTTAAAAGCGGGTGAAATCAATGGCTATATTAATATTTACGTGATACGGAGATCCTGTGGCCTTTAGAAGGATAGTATTTTGCATATGAATCTTTGCATGGGCAGGTGGTTCACCTCGACGGTGCTCATGTCTCTATATACAGTATGAATTTGGGCCTGCATTGTCTGAATACCGCTTTTGGAGCGCCTATATCCTGCAGTGCATTTGCCTGAGCCATTTATCCACCCATAGCCATTATTTATAATCATTGCTATTAGCCGGCTCTGATAGATTTGGATCTTTGATTGAAGTTGGCCCAGCTAATCTGATTCGAGGGACCATGTTTCTTTGTGTAATCATGTATCCATACAACAAAACATACAAATTGTGTTTGCTTAATTTAGCTGATATTTCGATTTTTGAAATATTTGATACAGCTGAGAATTACAGTGTCAAACAATAACAACAATAATAATAAATTGAATATTAAGTATTTATTCAAATAATGATGTATTTTGTGCTGGCATTTGGTGGGCTGATGTTGCGTGTGATTTAAGGAGAAGTTTCCCTGATCTGGATTTCCTCAGGTCAGGTGAGGAAGTGGCACAAACAATGAAGAAGTACAGACAATAATTGTTTGCCTGAAACTCAAGAACACTGGGTTTGATGAGGCGTAAAAAAGCAGAGAAAAAAAGTCACACCTGGAGAACCGCCTTGTGCCTATCACATTCATTCTCCTGCAATGGTTCACATGAAAACCAGTCTGCAGGAGCTCCTGTTCATGGATTAAAAATCACAAATGACGAGCAAAAATACAAAGAATAGCTGAAACTACAAACTTCTCGCTGATGAAGAACATTTGAAATTCACTCACAAAAGGTTCTGCGGGAGATATAAAGACTGCACAGTTACACCAATGAAGCTGTGAAGCCAAAGAATGGCTTGCTGGCAAAAAAAGAATGTGTAAAACACAAACTGTTTAATTCAGTTATTAGTATTTAAAAGTGGTACTGAAGAATATGCAGATGATTCAATTGAAATGGCAAGCAAACCCATAATACATTAAGTCATAAAGGATGTCTAATGTATATTTTATCAGACTCTCATAAGGCATATGCAAGTCAAATTGAGTGTATGGTACAAAAACATTAGTCTCGGGATTTTTGGCTATGTTTTTGCATAGTAATGATGGATTAATGGCTGTAAGGTTAATGGAAGACAACATATCTTCTATTTATTTCAGATTAAATGCTACAACTGCTCCAAAGGTGATACATTATTTTTGTTAAGAATGAAATTTGGAGACATTTCTCATAACTAAGCATTAACCAGACTATTAAACTATAGGCTTTTTTGTGCAATAACATTAAATACACAAGCGTACAATTACAGGAAAATAAAGAAAAAAGCAAACAAAAATAAGTGTACATTTAATCTGTGAATTTATTCATAAGATCATCTGAGCAAATGTTGTTAAAGTGCATATAAGTGCATTAATAAAACTAAACAAAAAACAATTCCCCTTAGCATTTATTTTCATAAACTTTAACAGCCATTTCAATTGAAGGCTTTTGGGCTTTTATAATTTTCCCAAAACACACGCTGGCAATCACAGTGATAACTGCTCTTGGAAATGCATTAAACCAAGGAGCTCATTCAATCAATGTAAGGAGAGGGTGTTCAAAAGAATGCTGAATATACAGTCAAATAATTCTACGGGATGACCATACAAAACATCCGAGAGGCAACAGTAAAGAAGCTTTCCACACATCCCATGAGAGCTAGCATAGAAATAATAGAGATGCAGGTATGTTTTTATGAGGGGTAGATGTGTGTGCGACTGACTGGGGGTGGGCTGAGCGCTGAAAATCATCTCCATATAGAGCAGCAAAATGAAGGACAGTGGGAACGTTGTTCGAGTTTGGATCTGATCACACCAGACTCGGGACATGTGGCGGTTTAAATGGCATGGCAGGGGTGGCGAGCCGTCAATCATAAGCTCTCATGCTTGCCTCAACTACTTTCCTTCTTTTCCAAACGCCAGCAGACCAACGTGGGAAGAAGGCGAGCGTTTGTGGAGTCTCTTGAATATTCAAGCAAACCCAGCATCGTTTGATGTTTCACAGCTGTGGCCTTCAATAAACATTTCGTTCAGAGTAAAAATGTAGCTTTAAACCATGAGGATTTCGTTGTACACAAGCCGTTCTTTTGTTTCAGCAGCTCAAAAAATGCATCTTTTCAGGTGGGTGTACAAATGCTCGTCCTAAATAACAATAGAAACCTGGATGAAACAATTTTATTTTTTTGTTTGACACGTGTGCTTTAGAATTCGATTGACTGAATATGAAGCACCTCATCCACACATCCTGCTGTCTCTCTCTGTCCAGTCTCTGCCGTCACCCCTGTTCGGTTTCTACAGCTGCAGTGAGTGAGATATGACCAGAGAATTGGCCTCTGGGAGAACAGCAAAGCCATCCTGGTGCTATTAGGCTCGTGGCTAATAATAGGTGTTTCAGTCCGGGGAAGATCAATCACGGGGAATGTTCTGAGGAGCGCTTTTACA
Organism: Gymnocypris eckloni scoliostomus; assembly: GCA_027564155.1. Classification (NCBI taxonomy): domain Eukaryota; kingdom Metazoa; phylum Chordata; class Actinopteri; order Cypriniformes; family Cyprinidae; genus Gymnocypris; species Gymnocypris eckloni. The sequence continues at coordinate 31,346,694 of CM050421.1, forward strand.
CATCTGTCCAGATGGATGAAATTACACTTGTCTGTTTTTAGTTGCATTACTCCCAAATTGGCTGTACTTTTTTACTCTCACTCTCTCCTCATTCATGTGTCAGTGGTCTACTAAAAGGATTCGGCACTAAACTCCCTGTCATTTTGGTCTTTCCTCGCTCGCTCTGCTCTCTATCCTCGGTCACCTTATTTACGTTCTTGCATTCAATAAGTTGTACGTAAAAATAGTGTAGAATCTACACAAAAAACTGACAAGTTGGTACTTATATCAAGTAATATCTGGTCGAATTTGATCCTATTTATGTAATCAACAATAAGGTCAATGAAAGCTGAGAGATAATACTGCAAGCTGCTGAAAACCATATTCAGCTAAATTAGAATACAAAAAACAAAATATAAATTACGTCATAAAAAGTGGGTTCCTTAGTATTAGGCCAAATTACAAATAAGGGGAATACAATAAAATAGTCTGAAAATAAGCATATTAGGATTTTTAGAAAGTTTGAGTGGGGTTTTACATTTAACTAAAACTAAAACCACAAAAACATTTTCTATCGAGTCTAGTAAAATATCAACAACATAATTTTTTTTTTTATAAAGCTTTTTCAATTTAGACAGCTGTCAAAGCAACATTTCTCAAAGAAAATGAAATAACCCGAATAAGAAAAAACACATTAAAATTAAAATCAGAAAATGCACAAAAACAAAATGCAGTATCTCAATTAATCTAAAATAACACCTGTTATGAGGAAAAATGGACAAATATCTAACATTTAGACCACTAATAACACCATTACACAAAAGCTAGATCTTCATTTACGCTGAAAATATAATATGCAATTAAAAATGTTGCATAAAAAAAAAAAACAGTTCCCTGGTGTTCTCAGACATTTGGACCCCCACTGTATTTGTCATCAGCTCTGCTATCTCTATAATTGAAAATATAATTACATGCATTTGCATTGTGCAGCTGCAATCACAAATCCCCAAGTTTCCCATCCAAAACAATGATATTTGAGTACAATACTTGCAGAAAGTCATTAGAAAAGAAAAACCACCGTTGCCAATGCAAAGTGAGCAAAGGCCATCTTATAAACAATGTTTTTGCACCTAAATACCAACACAGAGATTGCAAGCAAAAGGACACATGAGAACGTGTGAAACTGAGGCATTGAAATCCTGACCTGCAGTAACCCTTGAACAGGCGAGTGCACTAGCTGAGGATGTAACCACATGCTGGACAGGCCGCATGTGATGCAGCACCTGCAGTTATCTAGCACAATGTGTCAGTCAGAGAGTGGGCCATAGAGACTGAGAGGGGTCATTTGCAGACTACGAAACAGCTGTATATATCTGCGCTTCCTAACCACTACGGCTGACAGCTCGAAATATTTGATACTTGAAAGTGGCTGTCTGGCAAGTTGTGTTGAATTAGCCTTTTTCAGATGACGCCCTCCTGAGTTCTTGCACGGACCGATGTCACTTCTATCAAAAGACTGATTTGCTTGCGATGTGAATTTGTGCAAGTATCTCGGCCATAGCCACAATGGGTTCGCGCACAGAATACAGGCACTCTGAGAAATTACCTCTCAAGAAAGACACAGCGGGATACATTTTATCAGTAAAAATGAATACTGTACATCATTGTTGATTCTAAGCCTGCAGAGAACCTGATTTGAGATGTTCTCCTATTTTTGATTGCCCAACATTGAGAGATATTTCAAGCACTGAGCAAGCTGTATGAGTAGAAAACGCTCGATGACCAGAGGAAGAAAATCAAGGCTGTGTTACCCTGGCAACAAAGGAAAATTAGCATTGACATGTGAGCGAGGCCACGGAAAGGCCTCTGGGTATTTTACGGCTTGAAAAGTGACAATCAAAGTAGACGTAAAGACATACTCCCATTCTATTTATATTGAAATCAGCTTCTTTTATATTTCCAGAAGGAAGAGCGCCAAACTTATAATGCATGTATTTTGTTCATTTCACTGTGCTGCATGTCGAGCCTGCGATGCCTGGGCTCTTGTGTTTGCCCCCTGCTGCGGTAAACAGAATGTGACTCTCATAGCGGATGCATTTCAGGCCACTCACAACACGCTAGTGAGGCTGACATGGCCTCCTTCATTTTCTACCACAAAATTCAGCTGTGGTGATTGCCAACACACATAATGATAGCGGCTCCCAGAGTCACTGTGGTGTCTCACTGACGTGCCAATATTCTCTCTGTCATATTGCAGGAAATCCAGCGGCTGCCCTGGAGAACCTGCCTTCCGCATGCATCAGAACTTGTTTTGTTAATCGAAACAAAGGGCGGATTGCATGATCCAAGGCACGGACCGGCTCGCTGTTTCCTCTCATTACAAGGCGGCCTTACCAGCGAGGAGGAATATGCATGAATACATTAAAAGGTAATGAGGAAGCTGTCAGGAGAGGGTCGTTCGGGGCAGCACTCGGCATTGGAGAGCTTTCAGAGCGTTACATGATGGACTTGTCATCTTGGGACGAGAAGCAAAACGAGGTGGAGTTCAACAGTGCTACTAATGGCAGCTGTTGCCAGGTCTTCGTCCATGCTGGTAATGTAGGTGCAGAAGCATCTCACCTTATGTGTTGTATTTGAAATGCTAAATTAAATATTTCAGTTCTCAAACTTTGAATTCTGTCATTTCTCAAGCATGAATGAATATGTACACTGACTTTAAAAAGATAAGAAGGACCATATGTTAGCCATCATTTGCAACCATATTTTGGAATATTCACATCAAGGCAACATGGAATCACATAATGGAATGTCATGGCAACAACACCTGGCAGCAGTTTGTCCTCATGCCCCTCCCCCCAAACCGAAAGCGCAGGAACATTATTTCTGTGAGACAGAAAGCCCTATGAACAAATAATGGGTGAACGCCAGTTTAAATAAAGTACGGTTTATGACTTGCGGTCAGGACCGTCTCTCTTTTTTAAAAAGTGTGCTGTATAAAATTGCTGCCAACATTTTTTTTCCTCCATACGGTTATAATACAAAGTCGTTTTCCCCCTTCTCACAGTGAGAGATTCAGTCAATAAAGGACCGGCAGTAGACCAGTAGTCTGCAGCCACAGGAGAATGGAACAAACCACACACGCCAAAACAAACTGGTGCTCTTTGCGATTTTTCAGTTCGGGCATTTTAATAAAACATTTACAGTCCTTCTGCGCAGGGTAAATGTTTTGCGAGCATGCCCTATTTAGCTTTTGATATGAATCAACAAAAAGACTGGAAGGATTAATTTCCTTCACCTTGAAAATAAAGAGCTATAAGCGGCCCACTGGACTTCTGAAATACATTTGAGCCCAGGTCCAGGTGTTTTGGACTAATTCGCAAACAATCCGGCTGTTGGATATCAAACCAATTACCCAAATACATTGTACAATACCAAGAAATAGACACAGCAATTTTCTACTTCCATTTATATGCGCCACTGCAATTACAGATCATCAGAAACTGTCATTAAGTAACACTAGGCTTGTATCAAGACCACACAGACTGTAGTCACTGTTTTGCAACTACAAAAAGAAGGCGTCCATTAACACAGTCCGCTTTGTAATACTCACTGGCCTTTAAACGATGATGACAACAACACAGATTGTTTTTGTATACATCAAAAAGCTATCAAACACTCGCATTGGTGCCAGTGATTAGTGAGCTGAAATTGCGACTTGGTCAAACAAGACTCCATGTCTATGGAAACAGCTACCTTTTTGTACATATTAAGCAATTGCAGCTTTGAGAAAGTGAGAACTGTGCTAATTCATTTTAAAGTGAGACACACTTATAAGTAAGGTTTCATAAATCATATTTGAGACCCTTAGGAATTGGGTTTTATGGATATCTTTTAAGGTTGGTGACCAACACAGCAAAGCACTTAAGAGGAATTCATTTTTCCAGCACTCAAATGTCTCCACTGAGGTATGCAGCCATCCCCACAGTCCTCGCGTTGAATTAAAACAGCTTTAGATGGGAGAATTAAAGTGGCGAGTTGAGGTACATTACACACCGGCTCGTAAAGTTGAGAAAAGTCATTCATTTTAATACACACCAATCAAGCCGTTGAGTGACTTACTGTACGTGAAGTTTTTATCGTGATGACATCTCCGTGCACAGACAGACAACCTGGAGCGCAGCTATGCACATAAACTCAGCAGACAGACGGTGCAGTTTACTTACCACTAAAACTGCAAAAAAGACAGAACTACTCATGTTTAAGATGAATTACAGTTAAGGTTATCCTTCAAAAGCTTCTATGTGAGCTTGTTAAGACAGACATACTGTGACAATGCACATGCCAGGAAACACTGAACGCAAGGCATCCTTCCCATATACAGATGTGCCTACAAAATAACGATTTACAGGGCTCACCAATACGGTTTTTATTTGCTTGTTTGTTTTTTGCTTACTGTTCCATTAACATTAACAACTGAGCCCCACTGTGTAGTTAGAAAAACGGATACAAAAACTACAGATGTACATTTTTGACAGCGACGATGAACTTATCATATGATTGATACATTGATTAATTAATAATTGAATATCTTCATTTTTAATTTCCATTATTTGTACATATTTAATGTCTATTTTTTTTGTCTTTACAAAGAAAATGATCAAAAATAACTGGAAATTATACAGTTATCATAATTGTAAAGGAAAAAAACTATATAGTCATACACTTTGGCAGAAAAAGGATGGCATACACGACCAAACATTACAGATTTGCATGTAATATTCAGTCTACTCTTATTAATGCTACCAAGACACGCTATGCATTCTTGTAATTTCAACAGGACCAGCTACAAACTTAGATCTTTTATCTAGAAGACAAGCAGAAATAGCAAATGTCACAGAAAACCAAATGTTTAGGTTTGCTAGACATAAAATGTCTTTAAAAAAAAGACTACATCTTATAGCGCTGGCCAAATCTGCCAAGTGACAGTTCCATCAACTTTGTCTCGAAACTCGCCATGAATTGGGGCTCAATTTGATGCGTTAAATCAAGACTTTGCCTGCAAACTGTTCAGTGACAAATTGTTTAAAGACTTCTCAGCGGTAGTGTGTTTATCTTAGTGGGTCTTAAGTGGTCTTATGAAAATAACAGTATGTGGCCAGTCTGAGCCGCATATGTAGCAGGTAAATCTGACATCAGGACTGCAACATGCACCGCTATCAACATATCTGATCCCTTGTGAACATTCCTGATGAAGTGCTAAAGGAGGTGGATGGCGAGAGTACATTAATATTGCTTCTTTGACCTGGTTTAAGCTAGCCGTAAGACTGTGAAAGAGGATAAACCCTCTAAAGAGGGGCTGACTGTGCATGTCAGGTAGAGGGCTGTTAGGGTTAAAGTCTGTCTTCAGACGCTGAGAGGCGGCTGTAACGGAGCGGGGCCAAAGACTGCAGGAGCCAGGAGCTCCTGCCAGGACTGTGTGGTAGAAAGCCGTTAATGAGCATTGTAAAGCTCTTAAACATAATGATCTGGACTTCTCTTCCAGTGTTAATGTCTATCACATGCCCAAAATCAGCCTGACTGCAGCACGTGTCCAGGATGAGACTAACAAGAAGGATGACCTGGAGGATGGAAACAGTGAACAGACAAGTGACGAGTTTGTGCAAGTTGTAGCTCGATATAAAGATCAATGTTGTGATGCATATTTCTGTCTAGATCTATTCATTTATTCAAACGTGTTTTAAAATGGACCTCTATTATGAGCCTGGGTTTAATTTCTTTTTGACATTTTTAGGGGATATAAAATAGCAAATGTCAGGGTGATAAAACTCTCCTGATTTATAATGAAGACAAAGCCTCATTAAAAGAACCAGTTTCAAGAAAATAAATATTTTTGGCATAATCTTTCATCATTATTTCTTAGAAAAATCTTTAATATTTTAACAAAACTGCTTCACTGCTTATTACTTTTGTCTGCCAAATCAAAGTCATATGGTGAAACCATCAAACAAATCAAATAATTTGACCTTTTAATGACAACTAATTTTTGATTCTAAAAAAAATCATCTTTGATGCAACCTCTCCAACACTTATATTACATTATTTTGAATCAATTAATATTTGTAAAATAACAACAATAAAACAACAAAAATTATAAAATAAACAGTTTACCTTGAAAATATACTAAACACATTGAAAATAATAAGAAATGCACACTCACATGTATTCAAGGTATAAGAGAAATGATATACATTTTTGTATATTTTTTAATGGTGTATGGTTAAAAAAGCATCATTAATATAAAGGGTATATTTTGGCACAAGCATATTAAACTAGATATATAACGGATTTTTCCTTTATTATAGACATTTTATTTGTCATTAATCAGTCAATTTTACGTAAACTCAAATACTTCAAAAAATAAATATACAAGTTATAGGAAAAAATATGGGGTGGTGAACGGGATGAACGGGAGCATTAGAGCACCGCAAGATTGGGATTGATTGGCTCTCAGCTGAAAATTAAACAACCTGACACTTGCATAAGCATCTAAAATAGCCTAATAAATTATCACACATTATAGTGAATGCTCCAAGTACAGCGCGTTTCCTGTTAGAGACCGGCTGAATGGCAAACACCAAAGGGACAAACACCACTCTGTCCTCTTGATTATATCAAATAAATACTTACAACACATGATGGAGGAGGAAAAGTCTTTTGTGTGAACTCTTTTGGCCATGAATCAGAGCGCTGACATTTTAAGGCCCCACTGTTGGTTCTGCCACTGACTTTCTTTCACACAGTTTGCTGCAAAGGCTCAACACGTGTTCGTGACAAGCGGCACTAGAAGAGCACTAATAAATATCTCACGCTTTATTTCTGCTTTGAGGTAGACTAATTAACCGTGTGCTGCACGCTCTCCCCGATGACATACGTCCCCAAAGAGTGCCAAAAATAACACGGCTGCGGGAACACAAGAAGTGAGGGGGAGAGTATGTGTTAGAAAAGTACAGGTTTGGGGTGTATTTAAGCGCACTGCATCTGCATTAAGGGCTGAGTTGATTCTCCCACAGGGGTGTTTTAGAAAAGCCCTGGCCTGAGGCACGAGAGAAAGGGTCTGCTCTGCTACAACACAGTGGAGAACACTAGACAGAGCCACCTGTGGCAGGAAACTAATCTAACATGTGCAGCCCTGCAGGGCATCCGTCAACCGGACCAGAGCAGCGTTGAGCTGATCCATTAGCGTTAACAATTGGCCCCTGCCGTGTAGTGAGGAAACAGGCAATAAGTTAGGGTGGAGGATCTGGTTTTAAGGTGGCCTTCACAGGGCAACGTAATCAAGCCTTTAGGCCCAACACACTGCAAGAAGTCAAAGACTCTAGCTATGCAACGCGTGCATTACTTGCATTCCAAAATGTGGCAGGACACAGATTTTAATACAAGGGACATTATTGCAGTTCATGTAAATTGTCTACCATCCATCTCTACGGAGCTTCTAACAGGATATGGTAATGGTAAAAAATGAGATAGAGGAAAACTTAGATTTCAAAGCTTTTGCGCTCTCTGATCTTGCAGCAATTTGTACATATTTTACGAGGGGCTTATTGATATGAATTTGTGCGATTTCTGAAAAATCATGCATATACAGTAGGAGGTGGCAAATTCCCCTAAATCTGTCCTTCACACAAATCATACAAGTGAGGTCATATAGAACGAATTAGCCACCCGGTAAAATACATTCAAATTGGTTGGGAGATAGTGTTGGATATTTAGAGTTCCCAGAAAAAAATTGCATTTGCAAAGTTTCTTGGGGCAAATGAAAAGATTTTGCAAGTGAACACGAATGTTTTGTGTGGTTTTGAAAGGGGAACAGAAAGATTTCACATCCCAACAGTTTTGCACGTAAACGCAAAGACTTTACAAGGGAACCCATAATTTTGCGCAAAGTTTTTGGTTTGGTTCTTTGCAAAGGTTTTGCAAGTAAATGCAAAGTTTCTCTGAGGAAAGCAAAACATTTGCGAAAAAAACAACATTGAAATATAGTTTTTCCATCACCATGCTCCCAATTACTGTATATTAAATATTAGAAAAAATTGATTGACATGCGCTTTGTATTTCAAGCTGAAAGTAAGTTTACACTGTTAGTATTCAAATCACGGGACCTTGAAAATTATCCACTCTCAATAACATTTGACTTCCACTTCCATTCCATTTGAATTCCACTAAAATTTCTTGCATCGCCAATTGGTCACCACTGGTTGACCTGGTAACATGGTGCTGCAACTAGCTACTAGTTACTAAAAGTCTGACTATAAACTGCACTGCAGCTGAAATAAGATTGCATTTTTTTAAAGAATGGGTTGCTAAAATGAACATCTTGGAGAGGAAACCATTTGTTTATAAACTGCTACAATGCACAGAGCATCACACATAAATGAGAATCAATGTATGCTCAATTCTACTGCAGATTTAAAATGTGTTTTTCTATGCATCACTTTTATGTATGTCACTGTATGTGGGCAGAAACAAGTCATACAAAATAGAAAAAAATGATTTTCTCCTCCATCGTCTACACTCGACCACAACATCTGACAGTAGGCGGATCACATGAGCTTCACTGTCTTCTCAGCCATCGGTAGTTGCTGCATCGTGTCACTGCTAATTTGCATAAACTTGAACTTTGCTTTCATTTGCATAAAGTTGAACTTTGTTATGGTGTCAGACACACCCATATCACATCGTCAAAGTCCCGCTCACCTCAAATAACCAACTTTATTGAAACTGAATGACTTCCGTTCACTTTGTCTCAGCAAATTGTGGTCAAAATGAACGTAACTTCAGAAAACATGCTTGTCTCTGGAATCTTGTCGAAACTCGCTTGATTCAGGTGTGATGTTGGAAATAACTTTTCTATGTTAAATAAAACCCTGAATTTTCCTTTATATAATCTCATCAGCACAAAATGCAGTTGCTATGGCATTTTTGTTGAAAATACTACAATACTACAATAACACCTGAACCACACGATGCACCCCAATCAATCTTTTTCAGTATTTGGTTTTTGATTTTTTTAAAGGGAGAAAAAAACTAATGATTGGTGCTGACTGAATGTGAATATGCCTGCCGTGTAGGAGCAGTGAGAGTGCTGGAGCTGAAGGCACGATGGAAGACAATGGGTGAAAGGAGCTGTCAGAGCGAACAGGAGAAGAAAAGAGAGAAGTGCCATGGGAGCGAAGCACAGGGATGGGATGACAAAGCTGGGAGGTGACAGAGGAGGAGGAGGAGGAGGAGGAGGAGGACGAGGGGGAGGAGGACACAAGGTGAATATGAGATCCATCCGAGAGCAGACGCCAGCACGCTCTTATCCTCTCTCTCAGTTTGGGGAGCCCAAGATCTGAAAATGACATCAGATAGGGGAAGTTTGACTCTCTTTCAGGCTTTCATGTGTCTCTCTTTCATGATGTCTGCACTACTCTTGCATGAATGAACAATACATTCAAAACACCAGACACTGCGTGCTGAATACATACATATCAGACGTCTGTTCTGCCAAGAGGGCAGATTCTATCCATCAGTTTATATGTCTAGATAGATAAGATAGATACAGACAGACAGACAGACAGACGTCCATTTATCTATCAGACACAGACAGACAGACAAATAAACAGATATACAAATAGACAGAAAGAGTTATAAATATTTGTTCATTTATCTATCAAACAGAACAGACAGATAGACAGACGTCCATTTATCTATCAGACACAGACAGACAGACAGACAGACAAATAAACAGATATACAAATAGACAGACAGAGTTATAAATATTTGTTCATTTATCTATCAAACAGACAGACAGACAGACAGACAGACAGACAGACAGACAGACAGACAGACAGACAGACAGACAGACAGACAGACAGACAGACAGACAGACAGACAGACAGACAGACAGACAGACAGATAGATAGATAGATAGATAGATGTCCATTTATCTATCGGACGGATAGACAGATAGATCAGACTAGCAGACAGCCAGACAAATAAAAAGATAGACAAATAGACAGACAGACAGACAGACAGACAGACAGACAGACAGCTATTTATTTGTCCATACCAGACAGACAGATAGATGGATATATAGATATTTATTCATTTATCTAACTGTTCCATTTATCTATCAGACAGACTGTCTGATAGATACATCGACAAACAGTCAGATAGAATTATCTAATATGTCAGTCCACCAATTTTACTGTTTATCGATTTATCTGTAAAACGGACAGACAGATAGATAGACATATTTTGTACTGGCTGGAAGCTAATCATCTATCATTTCAAAAATGTATCAATACAAATATATCGTTATCATTTTTGTGGTGTTAAAAAACACACAGACTATTAGAAACTAGACTAAAAGCCAAATACCGAACAGCAGCAAACATCATGAAGCATATAATGTCACCCAGCTCGAACAAGCAGTGAATATGCAAAGCAGAGAAATGTCAACAAATCCGGCAGACAGCTGTTTGGGGTTTCTCTACCATTGCTCGAATTTTGGTCGGTTCTATGTCTCCCACACCACTATTTCTATAATCCTAAACAGATTTACTCCAACCACCAGAAAAGCCAGAGTCTGGGCGTCTTTGCAGTGTTCTCCACAGAGAACATTAATAGGCTGCATGTGCTGATAAATCATGGAACGGATTAGACGCAACGCATGTGGTCCTCTGCCGTAACTACTGGTGGCATTTAGGGATACATTTTAACAAGAACAGATATTGATCCATGCTGTTCTCACATCCACACTCATGGACTGAGTTTTGTCAGCTGACCAAGAGCGATGGCATAACCAGAGGGTGCTCTTTTATTTTCAATGAAATACTAAAAACATTAAAAAGGCTCATCAGCTGGTGGGTCTGAAACAATTCTCAAAAACATCTACAGAACTGGAGACCTTGACAATTTACACCCCTTTCCTACCATATAATAACACTATTGCTATAACCTGCAATATATCTGTCATTTCTATACATGTCTGAATTTATGGATGAATGTGTCTCTCTCTCTCTGTGGCTGGCTGCACTCGTTCATTTATGTGGGGGGGGTCGGGGTTCAGATGCAGACTCTCCACATGTGCACGAGTTGCTCTTTCTTTTGCTATCAGTGCTGCCCGTAGTGCAACCGGGGGAAGACTGATCACAATTATCCAAGACTCCAGAGGGGCAGTCTTGTCTAAGACAAGCAAGGTGAAAATTACACACATGCCTAGAGAAAATAGAGCCAGGGTCAGGGGTGTCCGGATCTGAGCTGTCTGTGATTTTTACTATCTCTTTTTCTGAAGGAGGGGCAAACGGGAAATGAAGACAGGGATTGGCGGCTTGTAAACAATGAGGGTGCTTAATGGATGCCAATCTAATATGCCCGAGGCTCGAGAGACATCAGCACGTCAACACTCCAGACAGAGGAGGCTGCACAGCCATTATCTATAAACATGCACACAGGCCTTTTACAAGTGCTAACAAAATACTTTTTTTACTATTATTAATTTCTTATATGGGTCAATGGCATGGTGTTCACTTTTGTCTACACTGTATTAATTACAATGAAAAATCCTACTTACACACAATTACAATTACACACAACACAAGAAAAAAAAGACTTGGCCTAATCCACTATTATCATTCATTTCATAGAAAAACTTTTTTTTAACAAAACTGCTTCACTGCTTATTAATGACATTTGAAAAATATATCCACCAAATCAAAGTCAGTAGGATTTTTAATGTTTTTGAAAGAAGTCTCTTATATTCACCAAGGCTGATAGATTTTTTGTAAAATATATAGTAAATAAATCCAGAAGCACCTAATAAATGTGCATCAAGTCTGTTATAATACCAGATCATTTGACAATTTTAGGTTTTAAGGTTAGTGCAAGCTTTAGAATGTAATGTGACCAAAAACTGTAATATTTATAAATGAACAATTAGTGTTATTTGTTTAAAAAAATACAAATAAATAAGTAATATTAACAAAATATATATGATCATACACTCACATGTAATCAGGGTGCAAGAAAAAAAGTATTATTACGGTTTACATGATGGTTACACCACATTGATTTCATTATGTCGCTGTGAACATTTCTTTGTGATAAGATGAGATTTTTTAATAATTTCAATGTCTTGGACATTCTTATATGTTACTAACACCTTTACTCACTGCAAAATAGGATAATATGCTTGCTACACTGGCATTAAGCAGTGTCATGACTAAAAGAACACTGTTTTGTGTTGTCTCAAATAAAGCCCCCACAATGTTACGGCTGTCATGGCGGCACAGGGCAGGAGCACAGAGGTACTATCAGTGTGTTGTGAACAAGCTATTAAACATAAGCCCTTTTTAGCGCAGTCGAACATAAGGACATTGGTGTAGCCCCATAGTGCATTTAAAACAAAGTATTACTGGGTTTCATTTCAAAGCACACACTAAAACTGTTGGGTTTTATTTAATTACACAGATCTCCAGCCTTTTAACGCTGCTTTTCATGTAGTGTATGGTTTGACTCCCTGGCTCTTCTGGAAAATGCCCATTATTCTCGATGGTGGGTTGGCCATAATGGACAAGTACAGGCATTTAACAGCAGGGTCAAAACAAAGTTTAATCATTTCAAACTCTTTATAGTCTCTTCAACACTGTTGAAAGCCCATGAAATACCTGCACACTACAGTACAAGTGGTCTAAATTTTTGTCTCAAAAACGGATCATCCCGGTAATGGCCCGCAAATACGAGGTGGGCATATCATTTTTTTAATTAATAGCTTTCTATTTTACTCCCTCTCTCTCACAATTTTTTTTCCTTCATTCACTATTACAGTATGGCGTTTGAATTACAGTGATTCAAGGCAATTCAGAGGCGAGTGTGTGAATTCAAATCCACATAACTAATATAAAATATCATACAAAACACATCTCTCACTTAAAGGAATTGTTCACCTAAATTAAAAATTGCCATCAACCTCAACCTCAGGCCATCCAAGATGTGGATGAGTTAGTTTCTTCATGGGAACAGATTTGGAGAAATGTAGCATTACATCACTTGCTCACTAATGGATCCTCTGCAGTGAACGGGTGCCATCAAGAGTCCAAACAGCTAATAAAAACATCACAATAATCCAAAAGTAATCCACACAACTGTAGTCCATCTATGAATGTCTCATGAAGTGAAAATCTGTGTTTAAAACAAAAAAATCCATCACCATACAACTAAAACACAGCTTTTAGTGTGAGAGGACAACAGGGAATGTACTTTATCATTGAAGGAAGCATTATTATGGATAATGGCCAGCAGTGACTGGTTAAAGTTAAAAATATTAATGATGGATTTGTTTATTACATACACTCCTCACTTCACAAGAAGTGAATTGATAGAATGGATTCATGTGGATTACTTGTGGGTTTTTGCCAAATCTTTGAATTCTTATTTTGACGGCACCCATTCACTACAGAGGATCCTTTGGTAAGCAAGTGATGTAATGATACGTTTTTCCAAATGTGTTTCGATGAAGAAACAAACTCATATGCATTATGGATGGCCTGAGGGTGAACAAACGTTCAGCAAATTTTTTTTGGTGAACTATACCTTTAACGTGTACTTACTAAACCCACCACTGAAGATATATCATACTTGTTGGTAATCAACATTCAAATTTGCCATAATGCTGCAAAATCACAGACGATCTTAGTGATCAAAGGACATTTATAAATATGGTCTTAAAGAGGCTCCCAAACAATTAGTAAGCTGAGAGGCCTTTTTGTTGAGGCCAGATGCAGCGTCTTGCCTTTGAGGACAAGTGTGTGGCGTTGACCTCCATTCGGCAGTAATGACGCAGTCTGACCCCTCAAATACTTCTCCATATTAGAATCACTATTCACATCCTTTACTTGAAATGTGCCATTCGCAAAGCTCCAGCCGACATTCGGTATCCAATGCATTGTAGTATTCTTGGAACGTTCCACCTCCCCCTCTTCCTGCTATCTAGAGAACTAATCTAAAACCCTGCTATTATGATTCTTGTACTTGGCGTATCTGAGGCCAATTTAGAACATCAACACCATCAATCACAAGACAGAGGGGCCAACACTGCTGTCCTGCAGGTTTTCTTGTCATCCAGGTCACGTCCTCTTCCTACATAAGACTTGTTCACTCTCAGGACAGGCCTGCCTGAACCCACTCAAACCGCTCTCTGTGTTATTATGTGTTTGTGATGAACTTTCGATGAGCAAGCGATGTAAGTTTATCCAAACAAGGGCACCGCATTTTCTCCTCGGCTTTTGAAAGGAAGAAAGAATTGGACAAGGACAAGAGGAGGAGCAAAAAGGACAAAAAGATATAGAAAAAGCATTAAGATGAAAGAAAAATACATTTTCAGACTTCAAAATGCCTGCCTTTATCTTAAAAAAGATATGTATCAAATAAAACCTCCGAGCAAGCAAATAAACAAGAGCTCTGAGTCATCACCAATAAAACATTGTCAGGGATGGTTGGCATGTACACATAAAACAAGAACATGTCTCAGGAGGAAAACAACTTTGCCCTTTTCTTGGAGTTTATAAGACTATAAAACTCATAGAAATGCTCTACATCAGATTTGTCTTGCCATACATTTCTTAAATACGCAGGCATTTTCTGCTACATTTATCTGTGCCACACAAGCATTAGCAAGAAATGTGTTTTAATCAGTACAAAATAATTAAATCACTATAAACAAGGACACTGTATACATTGATGAACAAATGCATGCTAGACAAAAGACTGGTTGCATTCATTCTCCTCTCTTAAGAGAACATGGCTGGGCTACTGGCACAGTGCCACAGTTGTGCTCATCAGTGGATGAGATCACATGTAATTATCCTCACACACCCACCTAAGCTTCTCAATATCATCAAAATACACAGAGTACAAATAATCATGTGAATGAAGGGTTTGGAGGATGCTACATTTACAGTAAAATCCAACCTACATCACTGTGTGTGCAATGGATTACGAGGGACAAGAGACTAGTTGTTTTTAAATATTATTTATGTCTGACAAGAGAGTGCAGAGTGAAAGAAAAGTGGAGGAGAGCCTGATAAAAAAAATAATTTTATGCCATCATGTTTTCAAAAGTCTTTTATGCTCCCCAAGGTTGCATTTATTTGTTCAAAAATACAATAAAAGCAGTTATATTGTTGAATATTATTACAATTTTAAATAACTGTTGTCTTTTAATATACTTCAAAGTCGAATTTATTCCTGTGATGGCAACGGTGAACTTTCAGCAGTAATTACAGTAGTTTTCAGTGTCACATGATCCTTTAGAAATCATTCTGATATACTGATTTAGTGTTCAAGAAATATTTCTTATTATTTACAATGTTGAGAACAGCTGTGCTGATTAATATTTTTGTTAAAACCATATTTGTTCAGGATGTTGATGAATAGAAAGTTCAAAAGAACAGCATTTATTTGAAATAAAAACCTTTTGTAATACAAGTATCTTTACTTTTACTAACCCAGAAAAAAAGGGTGTTATATCATTGACCCAAAAACAGAACAAACAGAAACTTTTTCACTTTTCACGCCATTTAGTCAGACCTTAAAAAATCAAAAGGGTTGTTCTTGGCCAGAATAATCTGCAAACTGGTCTGCTATAAGTGATTTACAAATAGTGTCCCAAGTTATTTTAATATCATGGCAAATTATGTCTTGCTAAGAAATTAAGCAACCAAACGAACTAATGTAGGCATATATCATTGTGAGGGATAGTTTTGGCATCATATGCTATTCAATCTCACTGCACTTCTATCATTTTGCTCAGTGGTGGTGCGCCCTGGGGCAAATTTTTTGGGCCAAATACCCAAATAGAAAGTCGTTGCCCTAAAAGGAAACAAGCAGTACATGGTTCTACTATCCCAGACATGTCACGCTATCTCCAGACCCTGTCTAAGATAGGGAAATCCCCTGAAGCTTTGTGTACCAGAGATGACTATATGCATACATGTGATAATTCTATTACAAATAGCTGACAAATTAAAATAAACTAAATGCGTGATAACAATTATTGGGGCACACCGATATAATGTAAATACATCTGAACATGTAATTTATGCATTACCATGGCAGGCTAACAGAAGAAAGACTTGCTGATAATCCAGTATGTAGGAGGAGAAGCCATCTGGACCAGAGGCCAAGCACCACATCTACTCCACCGCCAACAAGCTAATAGAAGGGGGGATAATGAAAATAAAGCATTTTACGTCTAGTTCATGCACAAAACAATTTTCCTCACACACTGCCTGTCGGAGCAAACATGATAAATAGGCCTACTATTGCTGTGTTAGATTTATATCAGAAAAAAACGAAATATGACCATTATAAACTCCAAAGATCATAATGGGAGTGAATCTAATTATCTTTCTTTCTGCGTGTACATGGCAAATATGAGTCACTCTTGAAATTGATGATTGACTTAGTGATAAGTGAAATCATATTACCACAGACATAAACTAACATGAACGCCAACAAATTTAACTAGCTTCGTGGCCCTAAGAAACATGATTGATTGAGACTTTTTTCTGGAAAAATATTAGTAACGTTATGTCCTCGACGGAAGCGGCGTGTTTTGTTTACGCACAAGATGTAGTTTTTATCAGCACGCGCTCTCTGGATCATATTCTCTTCCCCTGAATGTATTTTATACATTTCCCCAGGCCAGCAGTGGAGAGACGATACCAATATGTGTGACTTCGTCAAGACTCGTACCTCCGTTTCTGATATTTTCTTCCAGCACCTCTGGCGAGCTGCACGTGTCCAGACGACGGTGACGTCACTACGTCAACAAATAGTTAAGTTCGGTTCTGTACGCTCTTGATTCTTTTTCAGATTCTTTTAGCTGAAATGTCTCACACTGTACAGTCTCTTCTAAAAAATTTTTTTAAATATTTTGTTTTATGATCCCTTTTATTTTTTTAGTAATTATTATTATTATTTATGACTTAATCTTATATTTATTGCATTTATATAGCTTGTTAGTGCTAATATAATTTAAAATATTATTTTTTATAACCTATAGCCTACAAAACCATCCAGTGCTGTGGTTGATCTTACAATTATTGCATGTATACATTACTGTTTTTTTAATTGAATGTAAATTACCAAACTCAGAATGCAAAATTTAGCTGCAGTGTGTATGAACAAATATATTTGTCAGCAGCACTACTTATAACATTAATATTCTTGTTAGAAATCAGTTATATATATTTGTAATCTTTCTCAGACATGCCAAAATGTGATGTATTACATTTCCAAATTAAAGATCTTTCATATAACTCTGTTACAGGAGAAAGAGAGAGAGAAAAGAGTGAAGAAAAAAACTGGCATTCTATTCCTCACAAAGAATTTGATGTGTGTTCTGAAGAAGGCAGGGTATAAAACCATAAATTGGACCCTTGGCATCTATATGCACTATTCTTTGAAAAGTCCTAATGACAAAACACTACTTTCCCTTTCACCCCCTAGTACTTCATCTTCAGACTACCCATGGTGCCCTGGTCTCCTTAAAAGCTTGTCACTGGCCGAGTTGTTCAAGCTTCGCCTTTGCTATACTGTAGAATTGTTTTCTTGGTTTCTTGCCCTATAACTTACAGACACACAAGAGAGGCTTGATACTCTCTGTGTTAGATAAACAAGTTTTTTTTTAATTGGTCGTATTGGGTAAATGCAGCTCGCAGCTTGTCTACAGCTCAGGAAGCAAGAACATATTGCTAATGGCTCAATATGTAAACTATTAAATACAATTAATTATGCACTTCCTAACATGTATGATCCTTGCACAAGAGTACTCAAGCATAAATGGGGTTGGGGCAAAAATGTATCCATATCATATAAACAAACGGCAAATTAAATTTTCACCCTTTAGCATTAATTTGGGAAGTTTAAACATCAGGGTGTGTTTAAACAGCATGGATCATAGTGTAATAATGACTTTTACGCTTGTGTTTTTGTGACTACATTTGAATATTTCGATCAAATCATCATTAGCCGCTATCTGCTCCAGATACAAGCATCTGAATGTTTTTGTGAACTTCTGCAAAAGGCTCGTTGCAGTTCAAATCATGCTATCTTGGAAATGAGCTGCCTCACTCAATATGTCATCCGTAATTTTATTTTCTTGAGAGTTGCAAAAACATTCACGCCTCCTCCACTTTACGGCGACTTCTCTTTGAGCGCGTCAAGCGCGGGTCAAGGGGACAAAGACTCATTGGAGGTAATGCAGAATGTTTACAAGAAATGCTAATAATTACCACGATAAACAATCCAGCAAGCTGTAAAAACACGCTACTCCAGACCTCAAGGGAGAAGAATGAGGATTATACCCACTCTGTTATCTTACCAGCTTGCAATAGAGAGTCCAGCGTTGGCCAATGGGTTCTCAGACCCTACAGACACACACCCAGGTGACCAGGGCACACACAGCCTTGTGCGTCTAACTACTTAATAAGTGGCTGTTAGAGGTTTTCCTGGACAAAGTCCAGAGCTAAAGGGGCCTTGCTCAAAAACTAGGACAGCTTCATTTATCAATCAGTCCAATCAGGGCCATTTCCGGGCCTATGTAGTCACATGGCGAGTATTACTCGATTCCATATTGCATTGTGCAACCTGAAATCAAGGCGAGCGTATAAAACACTAGTTTATTTGACTAGCGTATTTGACACTGACGATTCTGATGGACGACAACGCAGAACACTTAATATATGGTTTATAGTATACCTGAAATAATCATAGTCATGATCAACTGCAGTTTTGATTCTTTGATCAAACAAAAGCACATTTTCCCACTCCATTTCTATGTTTTACAATATCCCTCTGTATGCTCTTGAGGTCATTATATCCTGAAGAATGTTGCTTCATTTCCAATCCTCTTTATAGATGACAGATGAGAAGCGGGCAGGTATTAGAGTGGAACACTTTATCACTTACGCCGTAAGCCCCTTGATGAGCGACATTCGCTTGAGAATGTCATTCAGGAGAGAGAGAGAGAGAGAGACCTTTCAGTATAAGCCACCAATCACAATGAACTACTGTAATGTGAGGTCAGACAAATATGACCAACATTGGGACTCTTAATCACAGTGTTGCCAAAATTAAGTTTAATGCTTAATATATTAATGTAATAATGCTTCATTTACAAAAGCAGGGTTGGGGCCCAAGGTTTATTGTCATTTTAAGTGGAATGTGGAATAAAAAAATGATTGTGCCCATGTTTTGCCCAAACTTTGACAGAAGGCCTGATGAAATTGTAGCTTGACAATTTGTTAGTAGACTTTACACTGTTCATGTTCAAACTTCACATGTGACCCCATACCTCTATCATTTTTTTGTCATGAATCATTTTTTAAAGAGAAATTAATATAACTAATGAGTAAAATTAACTTTATTTGCAGAATATGTCTTTGGTTTGTTTGTGTAGCAATGACTGATGTACTGTAAATAATGGGGTGTTTACATTGGAAAACAGTTTATTTGGAGGTACATGGAGATCTTTGTTTCTGAGTATGTTGTTATTGGACGGATATGCGTTCAAATCTGTGGAAAAGCTGTGTCAGAATGATGGAAACAGATCTATAGCCTACTGATGTGTTATCTAGAGTGGGTAATACTTAAGGGGAATATAAAATCATATACATCTTTTTCATGGTGATGTTTATATAAAACTATGCACAAACCGAGAAACACAAATTGTGTCTTAAATAATGCATCTAAGAGAACAGCAACAGGACATCTGTATCACTGGCGGTTCACCACTGAAATAACTGTCTGTTCTTGCAACTTGAGATTGACCTCCCATATTTCATTTCTCTCTTGCTGATAGCATTTATCAGCAAAATCCTGATAAATACAAAATATGCAACTTAAGCCTGAGCATAACTAAGCCGCAAAGGTGGACAG
Organism: Gymnocypris eckloni scoliostomus; assembly: GCA_027564155.1. Taxonomy (NCBI): domain Eukaryota; kingdom Metazoa; phylum Chordata; class Actinopteri; order Cypriniformes; family Cyprinidae; genus Gymnocypris; species Gymnocypris eckloni. The sequence goes on from CM050421.1 coordinate 31,366,656, forward strand.
GATTACCGGGCCGGCCGGGACAGACATCAGATTGTATTGCCATAAAGGGTCATTAGGCTGTTGGCAAACTGTACCTCAAGCTCCAGCTGACAGACCTTTTCAAGAAAGACAGATGAAAAGTATGAGAGTAAAATTCCTATTGACAGACATTTGAATGAAATAGCTATAAAGATGGGGAGGAAATACTTTTTTATATATATTTATTTGTCTCAAATGTACATATTAACATTTATCTTATCACACCTTTGACCTATTTATTTTGTTATCAATTTAATATATATATTATTAATAACATTAATACCACATGAAACACAAAGCTCACACTTGATGACTGAGTGAGAATAGATGTACTTGACAGATATTCAGGAAACGCATCACTCCACACAGATTTCCAAAGCCAAAGCTGACATGTTCTCCTTTATTGGACTATTAAGCCTTTTTTATTCTTTATGATCATAATGACTATAATGCCAATGTCAATACACCCTATATGCAAAATCATTTTTCATTGAAATTCACAAAAATACACCAAGAAACAAAGTTAATATATAGTGCATGCACTTCTGCCAACAGTTGGTCTTCACAGTGAAGTATTTGTTGACTTATTTGGCATTCTTCTATTTATGTTGAATGAGAGGGCCGATTATCTCATCAAGGGCACTTGGACAGGTAGACAGACCCATGTTCTGGTGTGTTGTCACTTTCACTGGCAGGAGAGTCGTGTCATTAATCTGAGTCAGTGATCAGTCAGACGGGAGCTGGGGGTGATGACGGCCTCCGTCCTATAAAACCCTCCTGTCCCCGCCGCTCGTCCTAGCACCCCTCAGGCCATATTGTGATCTCAGTCCTGATAAGGGCCGGTGGAAGCGAGACTGTCAGACTGGCCGGGCAAGGTTGGAGCCTCTATGAGGACTCAGTTGCGATACTGTCCTGGAGGGGCCAATGAAAGGCATTCTCACGTACGAAGAAAGGCTGCGAGTCAGTCTGGGCAGCCCCCCTCCCCATCTCCTGAGACTCCAGGCGCCACAGTGTAACTGCAGTCTCAGGTATGCTCCACGGACACTGTGAGAGATTCCCAGGCCCTTACCTGAGACAGACTTGAATGATCCTTCCACTTTATTCCAAGAGCTCATAAGCTTTATGCAATTATCTTGATTAGTAATTCACCATCTTTATGCCACTGGTGTAAATCTGGAGCCAAAATGGGTTTCTCCTCCTCTCCGTGTCCAGAATGTCTGATTATATACAAGCTGTTCTGTTTAGCTTACTGCGTATGCTGGATTTGTCAGCAGAAATGAGTACACTGTCATCATCCTATCTAAATTACTTCCATTTGCTGTCGACTTATATTTGGAGTTTGGATGATTACAGAATAATTTCAAAACAGAATAGGCGAGTAGGATACTAGTTAAAGTTTTCACCGTCTGTCAGCAAATTGGAGCCACAGGACAATTTTCATTGTGGCATGTGTGGTTTTGTGGTGTGTGCTGACTGTGGCTGACTGTGCTGTCATTTATTGAGACTACACAATGTTCTTGCCTGTTATATCATTTTTTATATGTACCTTCATTGGAAGAATTTCTACTAATTTTCATGTAGAATTTCAGTATTTATATATATATATATATAGTGCTGTCAAACAATTAATCACATCCAAAATAAAAGCATAATACTGTATATGTGTGCTCAGTGTACATTTATGTACATAGAAATACACACATAAAGTATATATTTAGAAAATATTTACAGGTCTATATTTATCATGTAATTTATATTATAAATAAATATATTTAATATATAAAAATAACATGCACGTGTGTGTATTTATATATACATAATAAATATACACAGTATACACATATACATATACAATATACATATATTATGTAAACAAAAACCTTTATTTTGGATGCGATTAATTGTGACAGCACTAATATATATATATATACACACACACACACACACACACACACACACACACACACACACACACACACACACACACACACACACACACACACACGGTCACAATATAAAATATGTATTATATTATTACTTATTACATTTATTACAATGTTAGATTTTTATGTGATTATGTGATAGATTATTTTTAATCATTTAGATTTAGAGTTATTCAGCCATATTCACATTTCACAGCCTACATATGTTTGTGTGCGTGTGTGTGTGTGTGAAATTCATATTTATGTTATTATAATATTTTGTAAATTTCATGTTTATTTATTTCCACAAATGAAATGAATAAAATAGAATTATAAATAAATAATTTTAAATAAATAAATAAAATAATTTAGAATAATTTAGATAAATAAATACATATTCATATTCATTATGCGGTGCCTTTATGAATAAACACTTCAAACATCTAGGCTAGCTCATAAAACAGGCAGTGAAACCCTTGTGCATATGAAAGAGCTAGGCCCGGCCACTGTTTTGCGCATGCGCACAACGCATTCAGAATTACAATCGTCTATGAGAAACTGTGTGGAACCGCTGGATCAGATGTCAGAGAAGAAACAAACAGTAGATTTGGGGCTGTTGGAGGAGGATGATGAATTTGAAGAATTCCCAGCAGAGGGTGAGTGAACTGAGAAAGATTGTTGTTTTGCGCTCTTTAGTCAGTTTACGACTAAATAAACTCAAACAACACCACAGTGACTCAGCTAGCATTGCTAAGCTAAACGACAAAACATTCTTCACTTTGTACAAGTAAATGGTTGGTTTGTCGCGTTTAAAAATAAAAGACACGAATGTAAAACGCATTATTTCTTAAATAGTATTTCAGCGCTCCTTGTTAACGTTAAAGAAATAACAATATTAGTGAGCATTATTAGCAGCTAACGTTAGCATTTTTAGCACCTCAAAACCTTATTTATTTGTGTATTGTTTATAGTTAAAAAGTCTAATTATTATTTCTAATCAAGATTAACGATTGGACGTATAGAATGAAGTTTATTTCCTTTTTTTAATCTTGGGTAAAAACAACAGAAACGAATAGCTCCACGCTGTGTGTTTATGTGTCGAGCTGGTGCTGGATCCAGGCTCATGTAAATCATCAGCCTCATTAAACTTGTGTCATTTCCAGACTGGACGGGCCTGGATGAAGACGAGGACGCTCATGTTTGGGAAGATAACTGGGATGATGACAACGTAGAAGACGACTTTTCTAATCAGCTGAGGTAGGTTTCACATGCTGAATTTGTGTGATTTATACATACCAAGTGGAGAAGACCATGTGACACTTTTTAATTGTTGATAGTTAAATAGGCCTACTAAAATATGGAGTTTACTAGCCTAATCTAAATTCATGAAGAATGAATCCTGATAGGCACACATATTACATTGTGTTGTCCTAGTGCCTTGTTGCCAGTCTTCCAGAGTCCCTGTGAAACCCAAGTTTCTTTCTAAAGAATTTTGTGTGGTCAAACTCATTTAGAAGAGAATTAAGGGATCTACTAGTCCAATGGCTAACCAACACTCAAACACTCACGTTTATGAACTTTTCCTATTTGTGAGAACCTGACTGCAGAAAATTCAGCCATTTAATATTCTTGTATATATTTGAAGTTAAAAAGGTAATACGTAGATGCATTAATTAGTCTTTTCTGAAGCCTTAAAGCTAGAAATCTATTGATTAAACTTATAAACATTCTCATTACTTCAAATAAATAAGCTAAAATAATACATTAAAAAAGGTGTATATACTTATTTTATTTCTTAAAAAAAAAAATATTCGGCTAGTTGACTAGGCAACAGTACTAATTTTCATTTAGTTTATCTTGATGTACTAAAATAACTATACCTGAACTAACTATAACTAAAACTGAAGTAAAAGTAAAACATATAGCTATCAACATTTTAAAAACAAAAACTAATAAAATGACAAACACAAAATTACTACAACTACAACAAGAAAATGAAAACTGAAAAATAAAATATGAACAAAAACTAAAATAGTATCTTTTTAATACTATAATATGGATATTATCAAACTTAATGATATTAATAGTAATACAAATGCTTTTAATATTATGAAAATGTAATGACTTTTACAGATGTAATACTTTCTGTATTTATTTTGTGAGTTATTGCACTTGTTTACTTTTTTTTTTGCCCCACTTTTTCCCATTGTTTAGATCGGAGCTTGAAAAACACGGATATAAGATGGAAACCTCTTAACATTGGACTCCTAAAGCTGAAAATGGATTTTCCACATTTGAATATTTTCAGTTTGTTGTCTCAATAGAAAATGTGACTTCTCTTATTACTTCTGTAAGAAGCCCTTGGTTGTAACTGATATCAATGCTCCCCTCCCTCCCTTATATACATGTGTTAATAATTGTGATAATAAAGAATTGTTTTCCCTATTCTGTTTGATGTTTTTATGTGTATGAATGAGGCAGAGCATTGTTTTGCATACATAAAATTGTAATCGCATTCCTAAATCTAAACAGCTCAGTAAAGTCTGGTAAATATTGTTAGTCATTCAGCAGATTTTCATGTATCATCCAGTGATGCAGCTGCACACATCCATAGAGAAACTGCTCGGCTGTGCTCTGACACACACCGTCCCCCCCCTCGAGCTCATGGGGCTTGGCAGATTCTCTGGTGGGGAGATTATCCAGTGAAGTGTTTGTCAGAGGCACGGAGGTGGTCACAGCGTGAAGCCCCAGCCGGTCCTGCCTGGGCCTGCCCACTCCCGACCGGGCCCTGCTCTTTTGCTCTTCACAGTGAGGGCTCCCACACAGAACCAGAGGCCAATTTGCCCAGCCGCATCTCCCCAGCCAGCAAAATGATTTCTCTGGATTTGTGGCTGTGAGTCCCAAGGACATAATGAGCTGAAATCAATTCCAGTAAGGCATCTTCTACCACAGAGGTGTCATTTGCTCATGTTTTAAATATAATTTGTAAATGTATGAAATTATCATTTGTTTTAGAAATTCAATTCTATGAAGTTTGGCAATGATGTGCGTCACATTGGTTTGCTACTTGCTCAACTATGTGTTGTTTAAGAGATTTTCAGTTGTTGATTCTGACATTAATGACCTGATGTCAAATTTATGATTACATCCTCTTTTTGACATCAGAGACACCCAGATCTTGCAGGTGCACACAGTCATAACATGTAAATCCACCCATGCCCTTCAAAATAAGTGCTCTGTGCTGGATCATTATTTTAATTGTTGGAGAGTCATTGAGGTGTGAAAATCACTAAGTGAGAGCAACAGTGGAGATTCCAGGGCCATTTTGTTTGTGCCTGAAGGCGGAAGAATGGCCTCTTGTGTTTGAGCAAGGTGGGTCTTTGTGGCTTTCCCAAAAGTCAGTTTCACAGCTCATGAGAATGATGAAGCACGCACAATCTTAAGGCCAGTGTAGTATTTTCCATTATATTATTTATTTTGTCCTGTTTGCAATTGCTTGTGAATTTGGATCATTTAAATTCTGTCAACAGGCCATTCACCCTAACCTGAAATCAATGACGACACATCTCAAATTTAAGCTCAAATAGTTAAAACAAATCATTTATCTGTTAGGAAATACAGATTGAATGCTTTGAAATAATATTTAAAAATATGAAAACATCAAATTGCTGCTCAAGTTTTACATATTTTTGAAAGAAGTCTCCTATGTGCACAAATACTGCCTGTATTTGATCAAAGTACAAAACATTTAATTCAAATATAATTGTTCTATTTAAATGTATTTTAAAGTGTAAATTAATATGTAATGCTAAAGCTACATTTTCAGCAGCCATTACTCCAGTCTTCTGTGTCAAACGATCTGTCAAAAATCAATAAATATACATATGACCCTGGACCACAAAACCAGTCATAAGTCCCACAGGTATATTTGTAACAATACACTGTATGGGTCAAAATGATGGATTTTTCTTTTATGCTAA
>CM050421.1:31372675-31422675 GCA_027564155.1 Gymnocypris eckloni scoliostomus
TAAAGAAATTTGGATTTTCATTATGGTCCAAAAACTAAAAATAAAATTGAATCCATTTTATTTTTAAAAGACAATACTGGAAAGAAATGGTAAATACTTGCGTGTGGGTATGTGTATGTATGTGTATATATGTATTACACACACACACACACACACACACACACACACACACACACACACACACACACATACATACATACAGTACATACACACATACATACATACATACAGTATACCGGTACAGGTACATCTAAAAAAAATCAGAATATCACGAAAAAGGTCAATATTTTTTGTCACTCATTTCAGAAAGTGAAACCCATTTATTATATAGATTCATTACACATAGAGTGAAATATTTCAAGCTTTTATTTCTTTTAATTTTGATGATTATGGCTTACAAATAATGAAAACCCAAAATTCAGTGTCTCAGAAAATTAGAATATTACATGAGATCAATAAAAAAAGGATATTTTAAACAGAAATGTCAGGCTTCTGAAAAAGTATGTTCTTTTCTATGCACTCAATACTTGGTTGGGCCTCCTTTTGCATGAATTACTGCATCAATGTGGCGTGACATGGAGGCTATCAGCCTGTGGCACAGCTCAGGTGTAATGGAAGCCCAGGTTGCTTTGATAGCAGCCTTCAGGTCATCTGCATTGTCGGTCTGGTGTCTGTCATCTTCATCTTGACAATACCCCATAGAATCTCTATGGGGTTCAGGTCTGGCGAGTTTGCTGGCCAATCAAGCACAGTAACACCATGGTCATTGAACCAGCTTTTGGTACCTTTGGCAGTGTGGGCAGGTGCCAAGTCCAGCTGGAAAATGAAATCAGCATCTCCATAAAGCTTGTCAGCAGAAGGAAGCATGAAGTGTTCTAACATTTCCTGGTAGATGGCTGCATTGACTGTGGACTTCAGAAAACACAGTGAACCAACACCAGCAGATGACATGGCAGCCCAAATCATCACTGACTGTGGACACTTCACGTTGGACTTTAACTTTCATCTGAAAAGAGGACTTTGGACCACTGAGTCCAGATATTTTTCTCCTTAGCCCAGGTAAGATGCTTCTGACGATGTTTCTGTTTCAGAAGTGGCTTGGGAGCCCTTTTCCTGAAGATGTCTGAGCGTGGTGACTCTTGATGCACTGACTCCAGCTTCAGTTCACTCCTTGTGAAGCTCTCCCAAGTGTTTGAATCGGCTTTGCTTGACAGTATTCTCAAGCTTGCGGTCATCTCTGTTGCTTGTGCACATTTTCCTACCCAATTTCTTCCTTCCAGTCAACTTTGCATTTAATATGCTGACCCTCTGATGACTTACCCTCTTTGTGGAGGATGTCAATGATCATCTTCTGGATCATTGCCAAGTCAGCAGTGTTCCCCATTATTGTGGTTTCAAAGAACAAGAGATTCTTGACAAGTGAGTTTCACTTTTTGAAATGTTACAAGAAAAAATAAACTTTTTCACCATATTACATTTTTTTAGAAGTACCTGTATAGTCTAAAAAGTAATAATCAATATCTGTGTAACTGCATATGCTTATATATGTTTGTCTTTCATTAAATAGGATTATATGAGGTCACACCATCTGTTCGCATTCAGAATTCATGGCCTTTATTTTGTAAAATGTCACCCTTTGCCATGGGTCAGTTCTGCTCCCTTCCCAAACATACCCAATACCCGATTACACACTCCAACACGTATGTACACATTCAATCACCACTTGTGTATTACCAGAGATCTTACAGAGAACAAGTGCCTCTAAAATAAATACACAGTTTGGATGCATACAGAAATAGAAAGGATCCATAATGAGATTTGTCAGTTATGATTGATGACTATTTTCTTATCTGATCACTTATAGCACTCTATAACAAAAATATTAACATCTTTGTAAAACAAATGTTTTAAATTAAGCTTAATTTAATATTTTTTAATGCTATTTATAAGGGACAATATACTTTTTTTTTTTAAGCTGCAAGTAAAAAAGTCATGATGATTTTGAAAAGACGTTCATTTTCAACTTTCAACTTCCATGACTTCTTAGGTCATTCAGGCTTAATGCACATTCATGCATGTGTGTGTCATTGTGTCTTTGGCAGCACTGATGCATGCTCTGGTCTTTGGCAACGTGACGGCCATCATCCAACGCATGTACTCACGCTGGTCCTCTTACCATACACGCACTAAAGACCTGAAGGACTTCATCCGTGTGCACCACCTGCCCCAGAGCCTGAAACAGCGCATGCTGGAGTACTTCCAAACCACCTGGTCTGTCAACAACGGTATCGACTCCAATGAGGTAAACCCCACGCTTCAGAGAGTATTACACAGCACAGCTGAATCATTTGACGTTGCGGAATTCCTTACAGCTGGACTGTGCAAGATGATGTGCTAACTTAACAAGCATACTGTGTGCTTCCCCACTGCACTCGGAGTGTAACTTCATGTAGTGTTACATATTGGTGCAAAATAAGTGAGTTACATTAAACTTTTAAAGTCACCTCTAAAATCAGTTCTGTCATGTTAACTCACAGAGAGTTTAGCATGGTGATGTGACAATAATTTGTTTGGTCTTGGCGGAATAGATCTGCTACACTGCTGCTGCTGCAGCAGAGCAAGTACTACTGCCAATACATCCACAGACATTCGGCTGTGAGCATGTAGGAAATATGAAATAACCCCCATATATAACAAACATGAAATTACCCCATAGCAGATCTATAAAGGTGGAGCTGGGGAAGGTGGAGGGTTTCTGAAGTATGCTGCCACTGCTATAGCAAGCAATGGCTGAGTGTTTGAATGTTGAGCAGCAAGTTAATTGGCTGCTGATGTGAGAAGAAACCAATCAGCTGCGCCATGTGAATAATGATGTGATTATATCAGATTGAGTTCGGCCTGTGCCATCTAGAGTTTCATGATTCAGATTTGTGTATAAATCTAATATTTAAAAAAATACAGATAAGCCGATAAAATCAGATCTTCACTCATGTAGTGAGAAATGTATAGCTTAAAAGTTAGATTGAAGTGAAGTATAAATAAATAATAATAGTATAATAATATTTTTATTTATTTATTACTGTTATTATTAAAGGGGTGTTGCAGTCTATGGGGTGCAGTCTAACATGTGTTAATGCTTTGTTAAAAAAACAAACATTATTTTTCACATAATTTACCTTTATTCCACACCGCTCTGTCTCTTCTCCTATAAACGCGCTGATCATTTCCTGCTTTTAATGAAGCAGGAATACCCTCAGAATATGCAATGGGCTCAGATTGGTTACCTGGTCCAGTGTGTTGTGATTGGCTAAACCGCCTCTAGTGCATGACCTCGCTCTCTTTGTTGCATGTTCCCAGGGGGTGGGGTTTGTCTGGGTTTGTGATGTCACAAACAGGGGAAGAAACTCGTTGTAGTCCCTACGAGCCATTTTTGTTGGCATTAAACTTCCAGAATTTTAAACATTACACACTAACTAACGTTAAAAAAGTGAAATCACAATCAACCACCCCTTTAATATTTTCATTGCCTATTCTAAAATGTTATTGTAATTTTACTTTCATTTGACTTTTATATTGTATTTTAATGCAATAATATAAATTGTATTAGGGATTTAATTGTTAGTGTTTAATGATTATTTAGTATTATTACATCAAAAGGAGAAACAAACAAGTAAAGGTGGTATCATCACATTTTGGTACTGTAAGTGATGTACTATTCTGAAGCCAAGAGCAAAGCAACAGCCAAGGCAAGTATAATTTAGATAGAGAGTTGGACACTTGAGGAGGGAACGACTATGTGTGCTCCATCCTTGAGCCTGGAACTTTATTCCGGAATCAGGAGAGGTAGTGGACAAAAATGAGATGGAATCTAAACACCTCGCCAAATCTCAGATTTATGAATAATAGATGGTGAGGCTTATGGCCGGAGAGCATAAGACAGAGACCGAGAGAAAGAGAGAGTGATGTGTGTGCCGTCAGTGAAGGGGAGAGTGACAGATGCCATTCAGTCAGGCTGAAGGATGGTTGCATATATGGATGGATGAGCAGAGCAGATGAAGGGTGGCGGAGGGCAGGAATGAGGCATGGCCGGAATACTTTCAGTTTTTGTTTTAAGGGTGAATACTCATAAAGCGGCATGCTTAATGATTTTAATGCCAGTTTAATGAATGTTACATAAGTTCACACAGAAAACACAAGATTTATCTTCCTCATAGTGTAAATAAATGTTAATTTCTTTTTTCCTTTCATGTTTTTATTCTTCCTTTTTTCCTATTTATTTTCCTTTTTCTTTATTATTTTTCTTGTTATTTTTCTTATTCCTTTCTTTTTCTTCGGTTGCCTTTTTCTGTCTATTATGTAACTTTTACTTGTCTCTTTTCTATGGCTTCTTTTTCTGCTTTCATTTTCTTTTTAACCTTTCTTTAGCTTTTCTATTTTTATTTAAGTATTTTTAATATTCTAAATTATCTTTGTTGTTTTGTTTTTCTTTGTGGTTTTTCTGTCTGTTCTTTCATTTTCCTGTTTCTTGTATTTTCTTTTTTTTTTACTTTTCCCTTTCCATGTTTTCTCTTTTTGCTTTATCTTTTCATTTTGTCTCTCTTTTTCCTTTTTTCATGTTTCCTCCCATTTTTCTCATTTTCACTTGTTTTTTCCCCTTTACTTTTCCCTTTCTTTTTCAATTCTCATTTTTATTCCAATTCTTGTTCCATTTCCTTTTGTATACCCATTTAAATTTTTCTTCTTCCTGTCCACTCTCTCCAGCTCTTGAAAGACTTTCCAGATGAGCTGCGTTCGGACATTGCGATGCATCTGAATAAAGAGATCCTAGAGCTGTCCGTCTTCTCCTCTCTGAGCCGTGGATGTCTCCGCTCTCTCTCCCTGCACATAAAGACTTCGTTTTGTGCACCGGGCGAGTACCTTCTTCGTCAGGGAGATGCTTTACAGGCTCTTTTCTTGGTCTGCTCTGGCTCCATGGAGGTGCTAAAGGACAGCATGGTGCTAGCCATCCTCGGTCAGTTTACACAAACCCACAAGCAAACAGTTTTATCTCAGAAAAGCTCAATGTAGTTTTAGTGTGCTGAGGAACTAGAATGAAGAGAAAAATGACTGCTCCCATGTGTTGTTGCCAACAAAAGCTGCTCGGTGATTGGTGGCTTCTCACACACAGCAGGCTCATAGGACAGTGGACCAAATGTGAAAAAAATATAATCCCCATCATCCTGTTAAGTCCTGCCTGTGTGTTTATGTGTGTGTTCGTGTTAATATCACCTTATGAGTTCTGACAGGAAAAAAACACACACTATCTTTCTCATCTTTCCCTCACACGCTCTCTCCACCCTGCTGACAGAGGAAGGTCTCTCTGACATTGAGTTCTCGAGAAGGTTCACTTGTACTAGTTTTTGTGTGTTTACATGCGTGTGCTCTTTCTTAAACATTATCTTTTGTGCCACTAATAGAGCTGTTTGTAGTTCCACAGTGTTAAAATGCTAAACAAATTAGCATTTTCGAGCCACGGCTCCCTTTGGAGATTCTAATGTGTTTTAAGATTAGCGGTTTCTGATTTATGAATAAAATGAGGTCTGTGGTTAACGTTACTTGGAAACCTTTTCATGTTTTCAGTCTACTTTATACATACTCCTAAAGGGAACCCATGGCAGATTATCTTTCCAGTTTAGCCTACATATTGACACGGACTAAATTTCAATATCCTAGTGATAGCTGACAAAATATTTATGTTTTGCATCTTACTTTTGTTTGTGTGCTCCTGATGTACAGGTAAAATCGACAATGATTGGTGCAAAAATGTCAGTTGGTGAACTGATAAAGATATAATGCTGACGTGAAGGCGCTTGACATACTTTTGTGACCTGCAGTGCTAATTAATCTGAGGGGTTTCTTTATGAGGTGCTCGACCTGTATCCTGAATTTTACTCCCACCTGCTGTTGTTTTGCAGGACATAACACACGACCTCACCTACAACCTTTAGAGTAGAAGAATGAGCCATGTAAGATATTACATGACCATTGTGATGCTGTCATTTCTTGTTCATTTATTTGTTTATGGTTGCTGGAACCCTTAATGCATTTCGGTAAAAGCCTGACCTGATCATAACCTGATTCAGTTATTTGATTTCTTGGACACAATATTAATATTCTTTTTGGGATCCACCAAAATATAACATATATTTTTTAACCCCACACGCAAAGTGATACATAGATTGACAGACAGATAACTGTTTTCTCTTTTAATATATTGTAAAATATAATTTATTCCTGTGTTGGCAGAGCTGATTTTTCAGCAACTATTACTTTATTCACATGATCATTCAGAAATCATTATAATATGCTTTTTTGTTTGCTCAATAAACATATCTTACTATAAAAGTACAACAAATGCACTGTGTAATATTTTGTGGAAACAGTGAAATATACTTTTTCAGGATTCTCTAATGAATAGAAAGTTCAAAATAACATATTTTTCTTTAAAAATATAAATCTTTTGAAGCATTACAAATATCTTTACTGCTCTTTTGGTCTATTTAAAGTATTTTCACTGAATAAAATTACTAATTTCTTTACAAAAATCTAACTTTCCACAAACTTTTGAACAGTAGTGCGTGCTTACATATTGTCATATAAACAACTTGATAAACTACTGCCTTTTGATTTGCTATCTATTTAAATTTTAGATAAATTATGTATGAATTTATTATGTATTTATAGGTTTTGTCTTTAGTTTTAGTTTTAATAAATTGTTTAAAACAATTATTTTTTTATTTAGTTATTTTAGTAATTATACTTCAACATACTACATGGAAATGAAATAACACATATATATATATATATTAGAGGTGGGCATAGATTAATTTTTTAATCTAGATTAATCTAGATTAATTTTGGAATTAATCTAGATTAATCTAGATTAAAATGGCTCATTTGAATTCTGTCAAGGCATTCAGAATATGTGTGCTACCCAAATAATGACTAAAAGTAAGTCTTTGAGAACGGGTTTCTCAAGCCAGGTGGCATTAGACCAGGGGCTCATCTCCTGTTTCCAAAATGCATCACAAACTTTAATCTCTTCCCGTCCCAATCCCACGAAAAAACTGGAGGAAAATCCTGTTCCACTCCGGAAGAATGACTCCCATTCCCTTCATTTTTTTTTTTTGCCGATAACTGTCAATTACAGTAAAAATATAGTACAGATCACAGCGTGCCCACCTTATTAGTTAGTTGAATAAAACCCCAAATGTCGCTTTTTGTTATTATATTGAACTGAAAGCCATCTTATTATGCACAGTGTTGCACATATTAAATTTCATGTAAATCATCCATGCTAACACACACGTCTTCTATTTTTATTTTTGACATTTCACTCTCTATAGATATATTTTTCTATGTACTGTATTTTTAGATATATTCGAGTTTCAAGTTTCTCGCTCAAGTTCACATGAGACCTAAAGCGCATCCTGTTTGCTTAAAAGCGCAACGCTTTTGTTATTCTGAGTGCACACAAATAAACGAGAGTCTTTACAGATTCGAAAGATGTATTAGGCTACTTTTATCTGTATGACCAAAAATGACGGAGATTTTAAGAGCAAGTGAGCGACCGGAGCCTGTCCTGCAGCAAACGCGCTTCCACACAAACACTTCAATAGCGCACATTTCTCTAGGTTAACATCATATTGAGCGCCATGTAAAGTTGTTACTACATACATCTTTCAGATGAAAAGCCATATTTGAGGTTGATGAATGATAGGTGAGCTTTGGATGTCCTGCCCGATTGTATTTACCACAGACCAGCCGTTAACAATCTGTCCATCACGGACTGCGAGCCTCTAGTTCAAGACTCGTTCTCGCCTACAGTGCAATTCGCTAGGTATACATCCGCTAAAATATCAGGGTGAAAGTCATCATAGCTTGCGTAGTATAGACCCAGCTCCCAACCCAACTTTGATAATAGATATTTTTTTATCGCCGATAAGAGTCTCACGTTAACGCCGATAACGCCACCACTAATATATATATATATATATATATATATATATATATATATATGGGTGTTTGGCTTAGTGTCATGTTAGAATCATTTTTATACTCATACCTTTTGTTGTTTTAATATTTTGAATTGTTTTTAGCTTTATTTTTTTCATTTAAATGTTTAGTTTTGAAATGTTGTTTTATGCATTTGTTATTTTATTTAATTTCTCAATTTTCTTAAATGTGTATTTATAGAGTTTTACCTTATAGTATTACTTACTTTTTCTTATTTGTTACTTTTTCTTATTTGTAAGTCGCTTTGGATAAAAGCGTCTGCTAAATGACTAAAAAGTAAAGTAAAGTAAAAGTCGTCTGTCTCACCTTCCAGGTCATATCCAGGATGTCCAGCAAGTCCATGGACACACAGGTGCGTCTTCTCATCAGCTGTCAGTCATTCCGCACTTATCCACTAACAGTGCTGTGTTGACTATAATAGCTTGGGGCTCATTTCCCTAACAATGATCTACCTCCCGCCTCATTTGCCTAATGAGGGAAGCTAAGAACTCTACAGCTCTGAAACAGCAGGGAGAGAGAACAAAAAATTGATGATGATGGTGGTGATGATCATCTTCCCCATTCCCTGTCCTTCCATGCCTGAAGCAGTAATCAGGGAGGGAGCGGCGCTAGAGGAAGGGAAACAGTGCATTTAGGGGCAAGGGAGGGGTAAAAGGAGGAGCGGGCGGTTATTGAAGTGCCGGATGACTGACTGCTTTGGGAAACTGCCGCTCTTTCAATTACAGTGTGAAGGAGCCTCAATTATTCAACAGGGAAAATGACCAAATTAGTGTGCGAAAAGTGTAATTAATCAGATATATATAGAAGAAGAGAGGGAGGGCGTGATTCAAAGAGAGAGAGATGGGGAATACCCCTTACGTTTATTCCATCTCTTTGCTGTGTTTTACCTCTTGACGTTTCTGCCACCTTTCAGTGGACTGACATTTAAAGTGCTCTATAAATGGAGATTGTTATTTCCAGCCAACGTCGTTGCAGAGTTTCACTGTGTAATTGGCAATGCGCGTGAGAACCGTGAGGTGTAAAGCACAGCGGAACTCATTACACTGACTATTATTGAATGGAAAAAGTCGAGTCTTTAGGGTTTATTCTGGCATGATCGCTGTAACTCGTACGACTTGGGGTCAAGGATTATTATGTTATAAAAGCTGCCAGGCCAGTTGTTTTAAATGTCTTATAGGTCAAGTCTTATTGAGGTCATTGCTAGTGAGGTCAAAGTTCAAGTGGTAAGACCACTACCATTACATGAGTTTTATCTAAGGACATTCACTTTGTTGTGTTTTTGCTGTTTCATAGCTTTTGTCTAATTGGTCCTTGAGGGAAAGTGTTCTGTTAGAACTCTGTTATTAAGAGTGTTTTCATTGTGTGTGTGTTTGTGTATGTGTGTGTGTGTGCCCCAATGTTAACCGCATTGAAGTCCATACTGAAAACATACTTGTGCATTCACTATCTGTCTATCCATCTATCTATCTGAATCGAATGTGAGCATTTTCCCACTCAAGTCGGTTACAACGACGAACTGCAGTCAGATCGAGACCCCGATGAGGACAACGTGCAAGCAGAAGAGCTTACCTGAGATGGATTCTGACAGTTTGTGCAGAATTCTTTGGTTATGCAAACCGATTGTTGCAGCAGCTGTCTGGGTGGCTGGTCTCAGACGATCTTGGTGTTGAAGATGCTGGATGTGGAGATCCTGGGCTGATGTGGTTACATGTGGTCTGCGGTTGTGAGGCCGGTTGGATGTACAGCCAAATTCTCTGAAATGCCTTTGGAGACATCTTTTGAGTCGGCTTTTGGAGACGGTAGAGACATGAACATTCAATTCACGGGCAACAGCTCTGGTGGACATTCCTGCAGTCAGCATGCCAATTGCACGCTCCCTCAAAACTTGCGACATCTGTGGCATTGTGCTGTGTGATAAAACTGCACAGTTTAGAGTGGCCTTTTATTGTGGCCAGCCTAAGGCTCACCTGCAATAATTATGCTGTCTATTCAGCATCTTGATATGCCACACCTGTGAGGTGGATGGATTATCTCGGCAAAGGAGAAATGCTCGCTAACACAGATTTAGAGAGATTTGTGAACAATATTTGAGAGAAATATGCCTTTTGTGTACATAGAAAAAGTCTTAGATCTTTGAGTTCAGCTCATGAAAAATGGGGGCAACAACAAAAGTGTTGAGTTTATCATTTTGGTCAGTGTACTTTTGTTTCATTGTTAATAATGAAAAGTCAGTCTTTTTCTAGTTGAGTCATCCAAGGTTAGTCATCCAACTTTCATCTTGCCCCACACGGCCTTAGCGCTATCTCTTTTTTCCAATCACAGATGGAGGGGAGGGGAAATGGAGACGTGATTCAGTGCTATCCACCAATAGCTGAGCATCAAGACGAGGGAGATGATGATGATGATGAAGATGATCAGATTCAGTATCTCAGCAGTGGAAACAAACAGAAAACGCACATGCAGAAAAATGATCACCAAACCAACAAAAAGCTCCACATTCAGCATACCACTGTCACAAAGCCTGACCTTGCAAATCTCAGCCCAAGGTGTGTGCACACCCACACATGCATGCATTTAAAAAACATTCAAAGATACAGTATTTTAATAGACATTTGCTCACTGGTGCATTTGTGAAGGACTTTGTGAGAGCAGTAAAGTGGATTTCTGTTTGTGTGTGTTCAGGGTCGTGGACGGCACAGAGGACAGTGATGGTACAGAAAAATCACACACATTCATATTTTCCTCTGGCCATCAGCACACCGTCAATGTTGCAAGTAATACCACTGCCACCACAGCAGGTGTGTGAGTGAGTGTATGTGCATATGTGTGTGTTGGCAGAGGATGGATGAGTTGATGAATATTGGCATCTTTTGTCTTTATGCCAATATTCCAGGACTGACCCACAATAAATTATCACTGCATGTCCAGTGTTTATTAATGATGATCTTTTGTTTATCACCTTAAAGGAATAAGTCACCCCCCAAAAAAAGAAAATTCGCTGAAACGGTACTCACCCGAAATGTAGCTTTACATCACTTGTTCACTAATGGATCCCCTGCAATGAATGGGTGCCATCCAGACAACTGATAAAACATCAGAGTAATCCATATGACACCAACCCATCAGTTAAAGTCTTCTAAAGTGAGAAGCTGTGTGTTTGTAAGAAAAAAATACATAATTGAGGCGTTTCAAGTTTAAACTGTCTTTTCTGGCCAAAATTCCAGCCCATAATCCATAATAACAATTCCTCCTGTGAGAAAGTCAATCCATATTGTCTTCTCACATCAAAATCCACTGACATATTAGTTTTGGACTGTTTTCACTTGTAAATGGTACTTGATCTGTGAATATTTTGACTTTTTTTTTTACTGGGGAAAGCAATATTATAAATAGAGCACTCGTATTTTAGCTTGAAGCAATGGTTTGAAGTTAAAAATCTTTTAATGATGAATTTGTTTTTACAAACAAATATTTTCACTTCACAAGAGGTACTGGAGTCATGTGGATTACTTGTGGATGTATTGTTTTAATAGCTTTTAGAACGCCAATTCTGACGGCACCCATTGACTGAACAAGTGATGTAATGCTAAATTTATCCAAATCTGTTCCGATAAAGAAACAAATTATCTACATCTTGGATGACCTGAGGGTGAATAAATCTTTAGCAAATTTTCATTTTTGGGTGAACTTTTCCTTTAAAGGAACAGGTCACCCACAGCTTGTGTTGTTTTATATCTGTATGATTTTTCTGTAAAACTCAAATGTCTAAGCTGTTCCTTCCCTCTTATTTACAGATATTCATTGGTTCTCGTATGTCAGTGTAAATAAAAAAATGAAGACTGCTTTTCTTGAATTTTGGTCTTTTCCACACACAAAGATGGTCAGAAGACTGTCCTTTATATGTTTTGGACCTTGTCATTTTGAATCAGTTTATTTTCATACAAAAAAAGACAGCTTAGAAATTTGGCAAAATACCTAATTTTTTGTTTCTTGGAAGAAAGAAAATCATACTGGTCTTGAAAGACATGAGTGTGAGTGGTGACTGAAGGTGACAGAATTTTCATTTTTGTGGTGAACTCTTCCTTGAAGTCTTTGTGATGAGTTTTCACTGGAAGTTCTGTCAGTGTTAGGCAGTTGGACGTAATTGTTTTTTTCTTCCTCTGTGCAGAATTCGCAGCTAAATCAGAGGACACCAGAGGACAGCTACGCCACCTTAACCAAGAGGTAAATTATTTTCTGTTTAATCTCTGTCAGTCTTATGTTATTTTTTGCTGTATAATTTAATGGTAGTTCTGCACTTACAATTTATTTGGAAAGTGTGGGTTTTATGGGTGATAACTTTGCAGTAAATGTGAGTACTGACAGTGAATCGGTCTCCTGGTGCCATATGAAGTCTCTGCTGCGAGAGAGGAGAAGGGGATGTTATTCAAACACTAGAGGACATAAAACTCATTAGAAGAGGAAAGTGGGACTGGCCCCATGATGATGGAAGACAACATTCCAACATTCCAGATTTCCATAATGCCCTTGAACCCACCACATTTAGTTTCCCACGAATTACACATGTACATGATTTTGTGTAATTCATTCTAAATTTAAAGGTAGTTTATAAATATGTTTATTTGAGGTAAATTACTGATGGGCAGCAAGGATGTTGCGTCAATTTAATGCTGACACCACATATTCAGTATAACGGCTGTGATATTTATTTATATATTAGAGATGCACCGATTGCAATTTTCTTGGCTGATTCCGATTTCCGATTTTTTGGAAGTTTTTTTTGCCGATTACGATTTTCTTTCTAAGAACTATAATTGGCAGCATATACAAACAAAAATCTATGCAAATATCAACGAACAATTATTTACATAATAAATTAAATTATTAAAAATGACAATTCCCCCAATCTGGACTAATTTACAGATTTTCTCTCACTTAAACAACTCTCAAAATAAAGTGCTTTGTTACTGGAAAGAGGAAGATATAGTTAACTTAAAATTAGTTGCTTTATGTAACAAAACAGATGTCATTTCCCACTGTTTATAAATGGTAATTTCTTTCCCCTAACCTTATTAAATGTGTCATATTTCACATCAAATTCTTACTTTAAAATTAGAATAATTCTTACATGAAAACGACGTGCTTACACACAACTGGGATATCATACTGTGAGTGTGCGTGTAGCTGTGACGTCTCTGCCTGCGCCGCTGGCAATAAAAGGATCGGCTCGGAATCGGCAAGACGTGAGACTGACTGGCCGGTCACCGATCCTGGCCGGTCATGTGAGAAATCTGCCGATTCCGATCACTTTCCAGACAATCGGTGCATCTCTTATATATATATATTAGGGCTGTCAATCGATTAAGATATTTAATCGTGATTAATCGCATGATTGTCATAAGTTAACTCGCAATTAATCGCACATTTTTATTTGTTCTAAATGTACCTTAAATTAATACTTTTCAAGCAACATAATATCTGTGTTTAACTGAATTAAAGCGCTGCTCTTCTCTTCTGCGTGCTGAACAGAAACTGAGCAGATGCAGAGAGAGAGAGAGAGATGTGTGTGTGCGTGCGCTGGGAAAGCAAGACCTCACGCTCGCGCGCCAGTACCGGCGATTCTTAGAGACTAAATAAGGTTTTGGCGCTTTTTTGAATGGACAAAAGTTGCTAAAGGGGTCTGCAATGTTGCTAAGTTGGCCACACTGCATCTCCATTTCTCCAACTACGGGTTGGGCCACGGGTCAAACAGAAAATACGCGCTGCGTTAATTGTGCGTTAATAAAATTAGTGCCGTTAAAAATAATTTGCGTTAACGCATTATTAACGTTAAACTTTGACAGCACTAACATATATATATATATATATATATATATATATATATATATATATATATATATATATTTATTAGGGCTGTCGATCGATTAAAGTATTTAACTCGCGATTAATCACATGTTTGTCGTGAGTTAGCTCGCGATTAGTTACAAATTTTAATTTGTTATAAATGTACCTTAAATGTATATATTTCAAGTTTGTAATACTCTAATAAACATGGGCATGAACAAATATGAATGCTTTATGCAAATGTTTGTTTATTATTATTGAAAACATAGTCAACACAGAGCATGAAAACTATACATGTTTCAAAGGTTATAGATGTTTTTCAAAGAACTTGTTCATGTCTATTAGACACATTAAAAAAAGAAGAAATACCAGGTTCCCATTACTTCTCTTTCTTTGCACTGAGCAATTTACTGACTGGGTCTGCAATGTTTCTAAGTTGGCAACACTGTGCATCTCCGTTTCTCCAACTACGGGTTGGGCCACGGGGGCAAACAGAAAGTACGCGCTGCATTAATCGCGCGTTAACAAAATTAGTGCCGTTAAAATTTATTTATGTTAACGCGTTATTAACTAATTCAAAAATTATATTTAGAAATACATTTTAAAGCACGCAATACATGGAACATTTTTTATCATAATTTTAATCAAATTAATCATTAAATCTGTTTTGTGAACTGTTTCACGAACAGTTCTATAGAATTGATTTAACATGAATCTATTTTTAAATAAAAATTAACCCCCTAACTACACAACTTCTTGTAGCGACTGTAAATGTTTTTTTTTTCTTCATTGAAGGGCTTTGTCAGGCCATCTCATCACAAGGCCCTACTGGTCACTCACATTAATGTGCAGTGTTTAAGTGAATATATTACATGTTTAATATTAATTGAATATTAGCATTAAAATAAACTGAATGTTAATGTTTAATAAAAATATCAATCAGGACTTAGAAGTCTTATACTGTCAGTCTGACTTGAAGATTTAGATTTGTCCATGTTTTTCCCCAGTGTAAAATATTCTCACAATCCTAAATTAACTATTTAATTACCGCTGGAGTTTGTATCACATAATTGAGTCCATATCGGACACTCACAGAGAACTGTAGTTCAGCTGAGTATTGGTGTGCAGTATATAAATCCTTGTGACAACCCACAGTCTTGATTGTCAGCCTACGCTTTGACATGAGGCTTTTGACAGGTAATGTCATGAGAGGGACGCCCTTCTGCTGAGCCTCTTTCTCATTTTCTTCTCTCTATCGCTAACTCTGTCGCTTGTATCTCACTATATATTTTTGACAGCCGGCCTCTCAGCAGGATTTTGTTGTAATCCGTGCTTGATTCGGTCTACCAAGAGGATGAGAGCTCTCTTCCTGTTGTCCCTTCCTGTTTAAAGCTGTTGTCTTGTACCTCCCTGCCACTGATGGTATTTATGGATCATTACCCAATTACCCTCATTATTTGGTATTATCACTTGTTGGCACGATTCTGAGGGTGACTGCCAAATGGGTGTCCATCTGAATCTGGATCATCTGTGCTGTGTTCTGGACCATCACGAACATTATCACTCTGAGCTTATTAGGGGATGTGTATAGAGCACAAACAGTGCAAGAAGATACACAGGACGAGTAATTATGGCAATCCAAATTGAATATAGTGAGCTGTGGTTACCTCGTGATAACTGTGTTACCTCGTGATAAGTGTTAGTGCACTTCTAAAAAAATAATTTGGAGAAATCATAATGCTGCTGGCTTTATGAATGGAAATGTATTTTCTGGTGCAAAACCTAATCAACTTTTTGAAACAGTTTTATTCGTATTAGCCTGAAAAATGCATTTGTTTTAGTATAGTGTTAGCATTGTTGTACATAAACATATTTGTAAAAAGTTCAGGTGCGTGCTATTGAAATATTAAATATTATGTTGCTGTTTTTCGTGTTTCTCAACTTTTCTATCTATAAATTAGAATGCATTTATTTGTTGTTTTATTTAATATACATTATTTTGTTTAGGTTTTATACTTTTCACCCAGATAAAAAAAAACAAGGGAAAGAAAGTATTCAAATAGACCCTGTGTGAAATAATCAGGATCTACACCAGGGACAAGTAATGATCTTTCTTAAGAGAGAACCCAAAAATAACTAAATATCAATAGTCAACAACAAACAATGGTGTCCTATGGGACCTAAATAAATAATGCCTCAGTTTCACCTGAAAGCTGCTGGCTCTAGCAGACAATGACAGATGGGGGGACGAGAGGGACAACCCATGCCCTCAGAAGATCATACTGTTCTGTTGCTGTGGGGAAACTGTTTTCATTTGGTATTTTCTTGCTTGTTGCACCCCTTTCTGAAAATACTTAATAGGTCATCATATACTGGAGTATATATTACAAATATTTAGAAGTGTAGATTCATCTACGAAGATGCTCTTCATACCAGATTCCAGCATATCTTAAAAATCTTTTATTAAATTGTGATAAGTTCTCTTAGTAAATTATATCATATTGCAAACACAATTTTTTTTAACAGTCACCTCTGAATTTTATCAAAATAAAGCAAACTTAAAAAATAAGTTTTTAAATTGCTGTTTTAATGTTAGTCTAACTTGTTACACTGCATAAAGAAAGCTTGCATGGCATTAAAATATCAACCAATTAAAACATCCAAACCAATTACAAATTAATGTTGTGCATGCAGGACACTCAAATATTCCCAATAAGCAGCAGATATTCTGCTGCTTGAATCATGAATATTTAATTTACTGTAAAAAATGTTTACTGTAAAAATGTAATTTGTAATTTTTTTAAATAAATAATAAACAATTAGGGCTGTCAATCGATTAAAAAAACTAACAAATGTTTTTACCTTTGTGCTGTATTTGAAGAGCGCGTGCTACGAGCACAGTATCTTTAGATAGTATCTTAGACTCGCGCCTGACGCGGAAGCGACGTTGGAGTGATGCGTCATTAAGATGTTCTGCATCTAAATAAATGCAATCCTTTTCAAGAAAAAAAGAGACAGAGGCAGCAGTTGTGAATGGGGTGACCAACCCTAGCCCCCTCCCTGCATTAAATATTTTTAACGTGTTAATCTGAAAAAATGTATCTCCAGCTTTAAAGCGCTAATTTTGACACCACTAGTTTCAATATATACAAGTGATCAAATTAATGCAAGAATCTTTGTTTTTTCTTACAATTAATGCAATATAATAATACAAATAATAATTATAATAATTTGTTACATTTATATAGCGCTTTTCTGGGTACTCAAAGCGCTTTACATAGAATGGGGGAATCTCACAACCACCACCAGTCTCCAGCATCCACCAGCATCATAAACCCTTCTCGTTCCAAATAAAATAAGTTCTGTCAGACCATGGGGTGAAAAAGAATGATTGTAGCAAATTGGTGTATACACAGAGGTCTCTGGCAGGGACAGGACTTTTCTTACTTTATTTACTATTTTGATAGAATTTTTCAAAACAATACTTAGCTTATTTACAGCTGTAGGCTTGTCGACCTTGGAGAATAACATGGCCGCTAGTGAGGTCCCAACAACCAGGCCTGTCTCCATTTGCACCCATAGGGGAGCCTCAAGGGACCGGTTATCCAGTGTTCCCTTCTCCCAGTACATTAAAGCCCTAACATTGGCAGCCCAATAATAGTGTCTAAATACTGGCAGACCCAAACCGCCCACAGACCCGGGCTTTTGTAAATGAATTTTAGATATCCGATGTGTCTTATAGTTCCAAACATAAGACAAAATTATAGAATCCAGTTCCTTAAAAAAAGGAAAAGTAAGAAAAATCAGAATATTTTGACAAATATATAAGAATCTAGGAAGAGAGACTATTTTTATTGAGTTTATGCATCCAATCATTGATAAAGGCAAGACTTTACAATTCTATGTTACTCTTGAGTTTTGAAAGAAACTCTGCAAAGTTAAACTTGTATAATAATTTTGGATCTTTAGGAATTGTCAGGCCGAGATATACAAAGTGGTCCCTAACTAATTTGAATGTAATATTTTCCAAAAAGCCAGGTTTGTATGTATCAGAGAGTAGCATAAAGCTACTTTTCGACAGGTTGATTGTATACCCAGATAATCTCCCAAAAGAAGTAATTAACTCTAAGAGAACAGGAACAGAATTTCCGGAGTTCTTAAAGTACAATATTACATCGTCTGCATATAGACTAATAAGGGCTTCACTCCCCCCAACTTCAAGACCCGTGCTATCTTTATGATGTCTTATACATATGGCAAGGGGCTCTATTGCAATAGCAAAAAGGGCAGGCGAAAGGGGACAACCCTGTTGTACCGAGCGATGCAAAGGGAACGTAGACGACCTATCTGTGTTTGTTAAAATTGAACACACTGGCCTAGCATATATTAATTTAACCAAATATAGTCAAATATAATTTTTAAATGAACAATTTAATATTTGCAGCACGTTTCAAGTACTACTAAATACAGGAATATTTATCTATTTATTTTGACATTTTTTATGAACATTACAAACACGCTTGTTAATGTATCAAAATAATTGTCATAACATTGTATTGTGTAATATTATTCTGTAAAGATAAATTAAATTAATTCAAATTACATTTTTTAACAAATCGAAAAATAACGATTACAAAAAAGGAAAAAAATTACTAAAATACTAAAAATGTGTAACTGACAAAAAAAATCTGTTGAAATCCCCAAAAATGGATCATGTGCTGAAGAACATTAATCATATCATGTGCTCTGCCCTAAATACCCACTTTAAATACTGTTGCTTTTGTGCATTAATTTATAGTCATGAACTAATGAATCTGTTTAATATACTTGTTATGGATCCCTAATGACAAAACACAAACATCTCTGCTTCCTAATGCCTGCAAAGGTCAAATGTGACACCTGTGTATGTCTTACAGGTGAACTCTCTCGGACGGGAGGTGGCTGAGCTGGGACGAGTCATGCGGAGTCTTGCCTTTCTCATCGAATCCATGATGGCCTCTCCTCAAACACCAGGTGTCTGTACATCCACGTTTACCTCGAGACATCCTTCACCTCCTGTCCCCTTCTCCAGCCAGGGTTCTTCTTGGACCAGCCCTCCTTTTTCTTCACCGATGCACCCTGGAATACGTCCAGGAGGACTTGTATCCCATCCGCTCAGACCACAAGAACTGCAGCTGGTCTGCCCCACCACATCTCCCAGTTCCTTTTTCATCACACCTTCCTCATCCCCCCATACAGACAGTTTCAGAGAGCCATTATTGACCCTTTCTCCGCACAGCGCAGTCGCTCGGACCCGCTCGCAGAGCCTGGAGACGCCTCTTCTGCAGCATCACCAACACATCTCATACACCCCTGGATCTTTACCCAGAGCTGGACAGCCATCGCTGGGAGAAGGGGAGGATCTCAGGTCCATGGGTTTGTAGCAATCAACCTTTAAAACGGACAAGTTCCACTGGAATCTGCGTGTTTACCTGGACTCAGGTCTGGACCGATAAGATAAGTGGTACACGCACTGCCAAAGCCATAGAGCAATGGTTCCTTCGAAAATACATGAGTTTACCATCTCAGTTTTTAAGATAATCTCTCTAACGGCATGTCTTTTAATGCTAGAAACTAAAGGGATATCTCTAATCAGGAAACAACTAGTTGGAACAGCAGACAGTTAACCTACCAAAAGTAAAACAAACTGATTGTGATTCAGATTCAACCCACATTTCATGTCGACAGCATTCTTTATACATCCAAATACTGTTCATATTAAGCCAGTTGCATACAGCCACTATGTTAATATCATTCATATTAGAGCAATTTACCTTTTATGTAACTGACTTAAAGAAATATCTGTCAAAGTTTTACTAAACTTTTAATTTATTCTAATCACTAATACCTACATAAAGTCCCTCCCAAGAGCTCTGTGCAATGAAAAGTTACACTTTATCAACACCACCTAGAATAGAACTTTATTCTCATGGTTTAGAAACAACTAAATACAGTTTAGCAGCTCTTCAGATTAGCAGGTAACACACAGTATGACACAGTGTTTATGAACAGCACTGTTCTAGAACATGCTGTCAGTTATCAGTTTGACAGTGGTCCTCAGGTTCTAAGTTGCAATTATATTAATGTAATGCCAATGGTTTTCTATGGAATAGATACCAAAGTGCAAACCGTTTTTCTGAAAACTTGTCCGAAAATTGCCATAATGTCACTATTAGTTATAAAGAGGAAACATAGCGGTGCATCTCAATAAATTAGAATGTTGTGGAAAAGTTCATTAATTTCAGTAATTCAACTCAAATTGTGAAACTCGTGTATTAAATAAATTCAATGCACACAGACTTAAGTAATTTAAGTCTTTAGTTCTTTTAATTGTGATGATTTTGGCTCACATTTAACAAAAACCCACCAATTCACTATCTCAACAAAATAGAATACGGTGACATGCCAATCACCTAATCAACTCAAAACACCTGCAAAGGTTTCCTGAGCCTTCAAAATGGTCTCTCAGTTTGGTTCACTAGACTACACAATCATGGGGAAGACTGCTGATCTGACAGTTGTCCAGAAGACAATCATTGACATCCTTCACAAGTAGCCAAAGAAGCTGGCTGTTCACAGAGTGCTGTATCCAAGCATGTTAACAGAAAGTTGAGTGGAAGGAAAAAGTGTGGGAAAAAAGATGCACAACCAACCGAGAGAACTGCAGCCTTATGAGGATTGTCAAGCAAAATCAATTCAAGAATTTAGGTGAAATTCACAAGGAATGGACCGAGGCTGGGGTCAAGGCCTCAAGAGCCACCACACACAGACGTGTCAAGGAATTTGACTACAGTTGTCATCAGAGGCGTCTTACCTGGGCTAAGGAGAAGAAGAACTGGACTGTTGCCCAGTGGTCCAAAGTCCTCTTTTCAGATGAGAACAAGTTTTGTATTTCATTTGGAAACCAAGGTCCTAGAGTCTGGAGGAAGGGTGGAGAAGCTCATAGCCCAAGTTGCTTGAAGTCCAGTGTTAAGTTTCCACAGTCTGTGATGATTTGGGTGCAATGTCATCTGCTGGTGTTGATCCATTGTGTTTTTTGAAAACCAACGTCACTGCACCCGTTTACCAAGACATTTTGGAGCACTTCATGCTTCCTTCTGCTGACCAGCTTTTTAAAGATGCTGATTTCATTTTCCAGCAGGATTTGGCACCTGCTCACACTGCCAAAAGCACCAAAAGTTGGTTAAATGACCATGGTGTTGGTGTGCTTGACTGGCCAGGATTTATTGGTCTTATGAAGTATTCTAACTTGTTGAGATAGTGAATTGGAGGGTTTTTGTTCAATGTGAGCCAAAATCATCACAATTAAAAGAACCAAAGACTTAAACTACTTCAGTTTGTGTGCATTGAATGTTTTTAATACACGAGTTTCACAATTTGAGTTGAATTACTGAAATAAATGAACTTTTCCACGACATTCTAATTTATTGAGATGCACCTGTATAAGAATTATGTTGGTAATATAATCAAATGTTAACTGATGTGAAAAATGTCTTGGAAAACTAATTTGTTTTCTGAACATTCCTTCACACACTGTACTTCTTAGAATTTTATGGAAACACCATGACTGAAAAGATAGGAAATACAATTCACAGTCTGAGAAGTAAAAGGAGAAGACTGAAGAGACTCCCCTATTCAGTGAGCTAAATGATTCATATTAGAAAATCAGCTCTTTAATCAGATGCTTAAAAGTATGAGTTCTTCTAATCAAGTTTTGCGGTGCTTGATAACTGACTTTCTCTTATAATTTAGTCAGATTAGCCCTGTATGGTGTAAAAATGCATTGTATCTGCTATGTTTAACAAACTTATCTAGTTGATGGGTTGTCTAAAAAACTAGTCAGTCTAAAATAAGCATTGCATAATTTATAATAGTCATTTCATTTCCACTGAATACTAATCAGACTAGTTAGGCATGTAAGATGCTTAAAAAGCTGTCAGTGATAAACTGACAGATATTCAGTAAATAAGCTAAATAAATAACATTTAATTGCACAAGACTACCGTAGTCCTCACATAAAAAGATGATGGATTATGCACAATAACAGGAAAATTGCTGGCAATTGCACAGCAGGCAATCTGAAGTTTGACAGTAATTGTCTTGGAATTTATTTTTGAAGGTTGTGAATTAGTTACAAAGACGGAGCTTTGATGACTGTAGCGATGAGGCTTTAAAGGGGATGAATTTAGAAACTTCTCCGAGAGGGCTGTATGCAGGACAGGTAACTTATTAGACTTTTTGCATGCTTACTGCATGATGACAGCATGCTAAAAGCCTCTGAGAAGCTGCATCCCCTTTTAAACGTTACTGCTAATGCTAATCACAGAAATGCTTTGCAAATGATTTATGTTGACAGAATGTATTATTCATCATATATTTATTAATTTGTGAATATATTTTACTTCATGTTCATATATAATACAACAATTATGTAACAGTGTTATTGATGTTTGAACTTAAATTTAAAACTATAGAAGATTGTTGATGAAAATATAAACAAAATTACTGCCTTGCAACTAACTGAAATAAAATGAAGTTGAAAAATTATAAACTAAATAAAAATAAGAAAAAATGCTACATTCGTAATATTAAAAACAAATATAATGACAAAAGCACAAAAACATTTAAATAAAAAATAATTAGAACTAAATTCTAAATCTGAAACAGAACCTATAATAAAAATGGCAAAAGCACTTAACAAAATGACTAAATGAATACATTTAAATGAACATTTTAATATAAAAACTAAGTCGTAACAACATAAAATTAAAACAAAAAATGTAAATAATAGTAAATTAACGCTAAATTCTTAATATATAAATAAAAATGAAGAAAGCGTATAACATTACTAAACTTCAAATAAAAATGTAAATAATTAATTAGTTAAATCTGAATGAATTCAGATTTAATGAACTAAATATGAAAATATGAAATAGAACCTAATACAAATAAAATAAAATAGTCACAAACTGACTAAAACTGAAATTCAAATATAATAAAAGCCATTCAATATAATAATAAATACTATAATAGTATGTAAATCATACTAAAGTAGCACTTGCACTGTGACATCACATTGATAAGTCATTTGCTGCTCATGTGACCATCAAATTCCATTTATAAAACTCTTCGTAGATTTCATCCTAAAAGTGTACGTATGCACAAAAGCCCCATATTTATAAAACCATGCGTATGCCAGTCCCTGTGCAAAAATCCCTTTATAAATCCCAGTAAGGGGAAAATGTGCGTACGTGCATCTCCACCCCGACTCCTCCCAGAAATCACCTTATATGGAGCATACAACGCCTAGTTTTACTATGCATAACCTCATCACCATATCATTTCATGCATATTACCATCCACTTGACACCATGTTTAACACCGTCAATGGTACAAGACATTAAAGAAATATGAGATCCTGACTGTAATTCCATTTGGACCATTACCTACACATTCATTTTTATTGCTAAAAATGATCCAGTATACTTGTTCCGTTTTATAATACATATATGAAAAATCCATAAAAACAAAACAGTTGAAAATAGTTGATATCATTCTTTTACACTGGTCATATAGTATTTCAATTGTTTTAAACAATTAAAATCAAATTAAATGTATACAAGTTTTGCATGTTAGGTGACCATAATAGGCCTATATTTTTTGCAGTGTAAATACAATTGTCTGACTCTGCGAATTACTGAAAGTATTTTAAAAAGGAAATGTGCAAATCTTACCGCTGTCCTTTAACTAAAATACAGTGGTATTTTTATATTGTTTTGGAGATGCCTTTACACGACATCAACACGTCTGTGCAGCTGTGATTGTACAGTAAGATATTATCATTGGTTCTATTCAAACCGGACAATGGACTGACCGTTCGACCACCGTATCCAGCTGTGTCCGCCATAATATCGAAGTGCACATCATGATCATTGTACTCGCAAAAAAAATAAAAAATACTCATAACACGAGATCTGCAGTTTAGTTTAAAAATGAATTATTGTGTACCTATAGCACTCCTTGCTGTCAATAAATCATATGATGTCACATGAAAAGTGATCAAATGCATCCACTCATATGTCTACATTTAATTTTTTTAACATCTGCGTAATGACATATTGTAATTGCATTGCTTAATGAGAGTGGAATATTTATTGTAAATGCATATCGAAATGAAAACAGTTTAAAATAATTTACTTAATTACTTCTCATTCCAAAAGAGTTCGTACGCATGGTATGTACATATTTATGCCAAGTTTATTTTTATAAGTCCAGTTATGTGTGTGAAAATTGCTTACGCATATTATATGCCCATTTTGTGCGTACACAGCGTTCATAAATGAGACTCCAGAAATTGAAATGACTTCAGGTGGCTTCATATCGCTTGCAGTGATATCAGGATATCCCTTTAGTTTCTTTCTATTTGTTATTTTTAATTGCATGATTTCTGAATAGGGTGGAGAGTATACCCTTGCAGTAGGTTGTAGAGATGCCATGTAGTGTTGTGCAGTAGACACCATAGAAGCATGAAGGTCATCTTGACACACACTGTCTCTCCTCTGTGTTCTCCTCTGCTTGGCCCTCAGGGCAGGAGAGAGGAACAGCAGGGACGAGTCTTACACAATGTGCGGATGCTGTATGCGAGTGCATGTACTTGAGTATGCGTGCGAGTGCGTTCGAGGGGGGAAACAGGGTTATAATACTGTAGCCATGTAGTAAATGGGTTTTTGTGGCAGAGGTTTCTGAAGGAGTGGGATCTAGGGCATGAGGGATTGAGGATGGGGGTGGAGTGCTCAAACGCTGGAGTGTATTATTAGTAGAAGTTGAATTGACATGGGTAAGGGGGGTTTCTGTTTGCTTGCTCTTTAGGACTGGTCTTGGGGGATTGGTTGCCTGTGGCAAAGTGGCCCCTGCTGTCAATCGTCTCTCCCTGGCGCAGATGTGGTCTGTCTGCTTTGCCTGTCTCTCTCTCTTTCTGTCTTTCTTTCTTGCTCCGCTCACTTTCCTCCCATTTCACAGTCTTAATCTGGAACTGTATTGCAGACCTCCTACTCCTGTTTTCACCATTGACCTTCCTTAGTCATTCATTTTAAAGGGATGCTTCACCCAGATATGAATATTGTGTCATCATTTACTCACCCTCATGTTCTTCCAAACCTGTATGACTTACTTTCTTTGGCAGAGCACTGAAAAAATAGAATGTTTAATGTAGAATTGAGAATGTTATTTTCCATACAACTAAAAATATTTTCAAGCTACAAAAGACTTGTCCTTTCGTGTGAAGAACAGACAAATGTTTGTTGAATGTTGTGAAAATTGTCATTTCCACTGAAGCCATTTAATCTAATTTGTGTTTGCTTATTTTGTCAAGAAACATGGAGCCAGTTATTTACATTTTTACTTTTAATTTGACTTTTCATTTTAGTTTAGTTTTCATTAGCGTTTACTCTCTCATTGTTTTGAACCAGTTTTTAGTTTTTCTAGTTTCATGTAGTCTTGTCTATCTGATCAAATAATATTTATAATTTTTATAATGTTTAGTTTTGTTTTATTCAGTATAATTTCAGTATAATTTTGTTTTCAGAGGTTTCAACACTTTTTTTTATTTTGGATTAGTTTTGAAAAAGCCTTGAAAAAAGTCATGAAAATGTAATTTAATTTAGGTTCAGTTTGGGTTCACAATTATGTTAGTTTTATTTTTATTTCAGTTACCTTTGTGTTCATTTAGTTTTGTTTTAGTTTTCTATTAACTAAAAGACCAAAATGGTAATGGTTCTCAGAGCAAATTGAATTTGAGAAGCAAAATTAGCGTTTTACTGTGTGGGACGATGTGAGAGTTTGTAGATGATGCCAGAATTTTAGTTTTGTGCTGAACTGTCCATTTTAACTGTTCAACTCTGATTCTATATGGATTATGTATGTTTCATCCTTTCTCTTTTATCCTCCTATTGGAAACTGCATGTCAGACTTTATATTTCCTTGTCACTGTAGAGGGTGACTGACATAGCCAATACCGTATTTATTCTACTTTTTATATAATATATAATCTAAACCAGCCCCCAAAACTCTTCGTCACTGCTTTGAGTCAGCTTGATATTTCCTCCCACAATTCAGGACAGACTGTGTCTTCTTGCCCCTGACTGCAGAGCTCCTCCTCTCCGTCCCTCTGCCAATCACGGGATGCCGATATGCCAAGCTTGAGCATAGGGGTTTACATTTTTATATTTCTATGAATGTATCTCAACTAAAGATGTATTTTTGTACCTCTAAAAACAAACGAAAGCTTCTTGATTTGTAAAAAGACTGCTGGGAACGTATGCAAAATGTTAGGCTACTGGAGGAATTGTGGGAATCGTATTCCAATGTAACAATGAATCTCGACGCAGCTCTCTCACTGTCTCGATGGCTTTGTGAAACTCTCCTCTCTCCAATACTATACCGGGAATGTAATCACATTATTTAAAATATTTTTGTTTTGATATTATTAGAGAAAAACATGCAATGCAAATAAATGACTACAGCTATTGGATTAACGCAGATGTATTATCTACTGTTGTTCTGCCAAAGATGTATATCATTGGAGAGGCTGATGCCAAGCTGAAATCACCGCCTCTGACCTTTTTTTCCCAAATGTAATGTTTAAATTGTCAATAAGGTAACAAGCTTATATATATACAGTATATATATACAGTGCCCTCCATAAGTATTTTAACAGTAAAGACAGAATTACTCTGTTGGCTGTGGAGTCAAGACATTTACATATATGATTAAAAGATGAATATGAGACAAAACTACAGAATGTCACATTTTATTATTAGCTGTTTCAACACACGTTTTACTAAATAAAAAGAACAGTACTTTTAGAGTTCATCCCACTCATTGATGTGAGCATAAGTATTGGGACAGTTGAATATAAGGCAGATATAAAAGATTAAAAGCTATTATTTAGTTGCAGATGCCTTGCACACAATCACAGCAGTGAGTCTGTGATAGACATCACCAGACTCTTGGTCTCAGCGTTTGAAATACTTTCCCAGCCTTTAATTCAGCCAATTCCAATTGTTGCTTGTTTTGGGGATTTTCTGCCTTTACTCTCCTCTTCCGCTGGTCAAATTTATATTCAATCGGATTTAAATCTGGAGAATGACTTAATCTAAGACTTTCCATTTCTTTGCCCTTATAAATTCCTTGACTGAACTGGCAGGGTGTTTTGGGTCATTGTCCTGATGCAATATGAAGCACTTCCCAATTAATCTGGTGGCATTTTCTTGAATATTGGTTGGCAAAATGGTTTTGTACCTTTCCAAATTCATTCTTCTACTGTCATCATAGATTAAGTCATCAGTAAAGTTGAGAGGGCCTGTTCCAGAGACAGGCATGCATGTCCATGCCATGACACCACCTCCACCATGCTTTACAGATGAGGCTGTATGCTTGGGATCATTTGCAGTTCCCTTTTTCTCCACATTTTTGCTTTCCCATCACTTAGATAAAGGTTCATCTTTGTCTCATCGGTCCATAAACACAGTTCCAAAACTCTTCTGGCTCACCTTTGTGCTTTTTTGCAAACTCTAATATTGCCTCTATATTTTTGGTGCTGGTCAGAGGTTTGCATCTTGCTGTGTAGCATCTGTAATTCTGTGTCAAAGTCTCCTGAGGACAGTAGATTGTCAGAGCATCACCCCAGCTTTCTGGAAGTTGTTGGTGATTTCACATACACATCTTTTAGGGTTAATTTCCACAGCTTTTATGATTTGTCTGTCATCAACTACTGTTGTTCAGCATTTAACACCATAGTGCCTGCCACACTGGTTGCGAAGCTCCAGACTCTGGGACTGAACAGATCTCTCTGCAGCTGGATCCTGGACTTCCTGACAGGCAGAAGTCAGGTGGTCAGAATAGGCAACAACACCTCATCTCCCCTGATCCTCAACACTGGTGCTCCTCAAGGCTGCGTCCTCAGCCCACTCCTGCACTCCCTGTACACACATGACTGTACAGCCACAAACAGCTCCAATGTCATCGTCAAATTTGCTGATGACACAACGGTGATAGGCCTGATCACCAACAATGATGAGACGGCCTACAGAGAGGAGCTGAGTACCTTGACTAAATGGTGTCAGGAGAACCACCTCTCACTCAACATCGACAAGACCAAGGAGCTGGTGGTGGATTACAGGAGACAGAGCAGAGAACACACACCCATCACTATCGACAAGACACCTGGAGCAGGTAAACAGCTTTAAGTTCCTCGGTGTTCACATCACCGAGGATCTCACATGGTCTGCTCACACAGATGCAGTGCTGAAGAAGGCACATCAGTGCCTCTTCTTCCTGAGACGGCTGAGGAAGTTTGGAACGAGCCCCAGCATCCTCAGATCCTTCTACACCTGCACTGTGGAGAGCATCCTGACCGGCTGCATCACCGCCTGGTTTGGAAACAGCACCGCTGGCAACCGCAAAGCTCTGCAAAGGGTCGTGCAAACTGCCCACCACATTGTTGGAGGTGAGCTTCCCTCCCTCCAGGACATTCTACACCAGGCGGTGTATAAGGAAAGCCCGGAGGATCATCAAGGACTCCAGCCACCCGTCCCACAGAATGCTCTCTCTGCTGCCCTCAGGAAGACGTCAAAAGATAGATCTGGCAAAATGTCGCCAACTTGTTCATTCCATGCCTAGAAGACTTGGTGCTGTCATTAAAAATCATGGAGGCCATACAAAGTACTAGATTTAGTTGTTTTTGTTGTGGGGTGTACTCATTTTTGCATCACCCTAATTTGAGTAAAACTGGAAAATGTGTAATCTAAGTTATATTATTAACCTTACTTTCATGTTATAAGTTAAACAGATGTTATATTAAACTTAGTCTTGTCAACATTTCGGAAAATGTTTTTGTGTTCATTGAGATATTGTTTAAAATTTTACTTTTCAAAGGGGGTGTACTCATTTACGCTGAGCACTGTATGTGCTGTGGTGATGTGACAATAAAAGTGATTTGATTTGTATTCTCAGCCGATCAGGTCGTTGTTGGTTGCTGGGGTCGCTGGTGGTTTCCAAACTTTCTCCATGCCCTTTGTTTTTGCTATAGCTCTAATTGACTTCCTCTTTTCTTTTAGCATCCAAATTGCTTGCTTTTCTCTCAAAGTCAGCTCCCTCATCTTCATCCTGGTTTGTCTGTTTTATCATCGAATGCAAGATTCAGAATACAGAAGTAATGGATATAACTGATACGACACATTCCCTGATTTTAATATCTGATGAATTAATGCAACAGGACACAGCTGATCACTTAGAAAGACACGTGAGGCAACTGTTCCAATACTTATGCTCACATCAGATAGGGGGATGAAACTCTAAAAGTGCTGAACTTCTTAGATGGTAAAACATGTGTTGAATCACCCAATAATAAAATGTGACATTCTGTAGTTTTGTCTACAATTCAATTATTCATTCATGAATCATTCATCTTTTAATCATATTTGTAAATGTCTTGACTCCACAGCCAATAGAGCAATTTTGTCTTTACTGTTCCAATAATTTTTGAAGGGCACCGTGTGTGCGTGTTAAATTTCCATTTTTGTAATTAATCTAGGGGAATTAAGGAATAAGTAACAAAATAAGGAAAGTCTGCATCGAGCCTCTCATCCTAGTCCTAAAGAACACTGCCAACCACTAAAAGATCCACTGCAAATTTGATGTGTTACATAAAGGAATAGCAAAAACAAAGCAAAAGGCTTCAGGAGGGGCAAGGCCAAAACAGTATCTTACTCAACTCTGAATCTACAGGTACATCTAAAAAAAATTGAATATCATGAAAAATGTCAGGCTTCTGAAAAGTATGTTCATTTCTATGCAATCAATACTTGGTTGGGCCTCCTTTGCATGAATTACCGCATCAATGTTGCGTGGCATGGAGGCAATCAGCCTGTGGCACTGCTCAGGTGTAATGGAATGGTTGCTTTGATAGCAGCCTTCAGGTCATCTGCATTGTTGGGTCTGGTGTCTCTCATCTTCCTCTTGACAATACCCCATATATTCTCTATGGGGTTAAGGTCTGGCGAGTTTGCTGGCCAATCAAGCACAGTAACACCATGGTCATTGAACCAGCTTTTGGTACCTTTGGCAGTGTGTGCAGGTGCCAAGTCCAGCTGGAAAATGAAATCAGCATCTCCATAAAGCTTGTCAGCAGAAGGAAGCATGAAGTGCTCGAAAATATCCTGGTAGATGGCTGCGTTGACTGTGGACTTCAGAAAACACAGTGGACCAACACCAGCAGATGACATGCACTGACTCCAGCTTCAGTTCACTCCCTGTGAAGCTCTCCCAAGTGTTTGAATCGGCTTTGCTTGACAGTATTCTCAAGCTTGCGGTCATCCCTGTTGCTTGTGCACATTTTCCTACCCAATTTATTCCTTCCAGTCAACTTTTCATTTAATATGCTTTGCCGGCAGCCATATCACCCTGCAGCCCAAGACCGGTTGCCCACTGAAGCTAAGCAGGGTTGAGCCTGGTCAGTACCTGGATGGGAGACCTTCGGTGAAAACTAGGTTGCTGCTGGAAGAGGTGTTAGTGAGACCAGCAGGATGTGCTCACCCTACAGTCTGTGTGGGTCCTAACGCCCCAGTATAGTGACGGGACACTATAATGTCAAAGAGCACAGTCTTTCAGATGAGACGTTAAACCGAGGTCCTGACTCTCTGGTCATTAAAAATCCCATGGCACATCTCGTAAAGAGTAGGGGTGTAACCCCGGTGCCCTGGCCATACTCCCACCACTGGCCCTTGTCAATCATGGCTTCCTAATTATTCCCATCCACTTGATTGGCTCTATGACCCTCTCCTCTCCACCTGTAGCTGGTGTGTGGTGAGCGCACTGGCACCGTTGTCCTGTGGCAGCTGGCGCATAATCCAAGTGGATCCTGGTGGTGGTTGAGGAGAGCCATTTACATGATTGTAAAGCGCTTTGGATGTACAACAATACACAAAGCGCTACATAAAGGTATCATTCAACAGTCCTTGAAATGCAGTTGAACCTCTGTGACTTACCCTCTTGTGGAGGATGTCAATGATCGTCTTCTGGACCAGTGCAAAGTCAGCAGTGTTCCCCATTATTGTGGTTTCGAAGAACAAGTTTATTCTGTATGGATGGTCATTTATTGAAACTCAAATGTAAATATTCTAATATTTTGAGATACTGATTTTTGACTTTCATTAGCTGCAAGCGCTAATAATAAAAATTAAAACAAAAACTTAAGATTTTACTTTACATGTAATGAATCTAAAATATGAAAGTTTTTT
Organism: Gymnocypris eckloni scoliostomus; assembly: GCA_027564155.1. NCBI lineage: Eukaryota > Metazoa > Chordata > Actinopteri > Cypriniformes > Cyprinidae > Gymnocypris > Gymnocypris eckloni. The sequence continues at coordinate 31,403,911 of CM050421.1, forward strand.
TTCACGATATTCAAAGTTTTTGACATGTACCTGTAACTTATCTAACACAGTGAAAAATTTAAATAACAAAAAGAAAATAGCACTTCCTTAACTGCCTAACTTTCCCAAAAGTAGGAGAAAAAGAATTAAAAGAAAAATGGCACCCTCCCTCTACAAATTATAAAAGTCAATTTAACAAATATTAAGTAAAGAACTATCAAATATCAAAAAGTCTGCATTATTAAGGGCTAGATTTAACAGTCTAGGCAGGAGCACAGCAACACTATGCCAACTGGAACTCTAGCACAGATTGACATTAAGTATCAGTTAGCAAACACCAAAAACTATCACTAGCAACTCTTGTCTGGGGCTGCAGAGAAGGCCCATGTGGCGAGAGCTGACTCAAGCCTCCTCCTTTCACCTCTCAACTCAACTGTGCTTTCTTGGTGGCTTTTATAGCTAGTTTCCTCTCTGGAGGAGCCAATGAATAAGGAGTTAGCTGGTCATCATCAAACGAGTATCGGGTGCGAGTAATCAGCTCCTATTAGAGCAGCACAAACAGAAAATACTAAAATTCTTGACTGACCACAGAACAGTACAAATTACGTCACAGGACATAACAATAATTAACACAAATTATATATCTAAAATATTTTTTCCTTTAAATTAAGTATCAATAATATGAAAGCCTAGATCATAATATGGAATTGTCGGGAGTAATATATGTTTAAAGAAAGGTAATTCTTTATATTATTAACATATATCATTAAAAGTTAAATGTTTATCAGCTGATCAATCTTCATCTAGATACATTATAAAATAATCATTGTCTGTTTAAATAATTATTCTTTTTTCAATTCAGTCATCATCAGCAGTATTTTTGCCTGTTGGTTTAAGTTTTTTAGTCCTGTATTGACTTGCTTCCAATTGAAGCAAAAAGTTTACGTGGGACAAGAGATTTCTATTTAACTAGTTACAACAATGTGTGGTCGATTTAGCTACATGTTACAGGCAAACGGGTCCTTTATCAACATCAACAATGCAGCAATGTATGACAAAAAAAAATGATTTTCTGATTGGGCAAAAAACTGGCCAGTGCAGGATGAGTCATCAATATTGTGTCATTTTCCCTGAAGAGAAGAAATGTAATTAAAAGTGGTTTTTGTCAATGTTTATGAATACATTGGCACGGATGGCTTTAAAACTAACACGTGGAATAAAAGCCACACATTTTTCATTTAAATTTCATCTTTAACTAATTTAGAGTTAAATACATACAGTAGGTCTATTTAAAGACATCAAACATGGTAAAATTGCTCTCAGTCTCTACTGTATTTTCTTTGCTGAGTATTGAAGGGTCATGTTTTGAGCGTGTTTGTACACTATGTTTGTGTATGTGCACTTGTCACATATCCTTGTCGTGATTTCTCACTCTGCCGGCCTGTGACAGATGTCTTGAATGTAAGCGTCAGGGAACGCAGGCTCGCGCGCACACCAGACGCCACCAGTGTGTGCTTTTTTGTCGCCACCGCCGCGGTTCATCTGAGGAGAATGCCACGTGTTGACAGGTCTCCATGGTTACTGGAACAGCTGTAAACTGAAACAAATGGAGAAGAGATGAGGTAAGGTAGGTCAGAGAGATGGAAAGAAATGAAGCGTGAGTGAGACAAAGGAAAATAACAGCGGGAAAATTGGAAGCCGAGTAATAAATGCATGATGCAAGAGACAAGAAAGAGACAAGAGGAGACTGATGAAAGTAAACGAGAGGCGTTTGAGATGATTGTTGCAGGAATGTTGGGAATTTTGAACATACTACAGTTTTTTTTTATTTTTTTTTATTTTATGAAGCAAGGACACATTGAAATAATCAAAAGTGACAGTAAACTAATTTGTTACAAAACATTTATATTTCAAAGAAATTCAGCTCTTTTAAAATTGACGTTAATCAAATACAGCTATCATGGGTTCCACAAAATTATTAGGCTGCAACATTGATAAGAAATAAAAAATGCTTCTTGAGCACCAAATCAGCATAGGAGTTCTGGACCACGTTACACTGAAAACTGGAGTAATGGCTAAGTACTCCGCTTTGCCATCACAGGAATAAATTAGCCAATATTTTAAAATGTTATTTTAATATTTCACAATATCTAATATTAATATTTACACACACACACTTAAATTGTTAAATTGTTAAATTCTTTTATCTTTAGAATTTAAAAATCTTTAGAAATCGATCACGTTCAGCAAGGAGGGGAGAGGATGGAAAGTGGGGGGCACAGTAACTCGTTTGAGGGGGCACGGACCGTGAATGCCCCGGCCCTGGGCTGGGGGTGACAGTACAGGGATGGAGACGGCAGTGAAAATAAATGGAAAAAGCTGAGCCAGAAATATATTTATTGTTCGATAAGAGAACAAGGTGCTGGCTATGCAGAGAGTGTAGGTGGAACTTTTGATTGCCTTCATAGCGTTTCTCCGCAAGCCACTGATTTTCTGTGTGTGCATGTCAATGTGCGTTCTGATGCGAACAATAACGCTATTCACTATTTTCTGATAGCCCTGACCCAAATACACTGGCTATTCATCACTTCGCCCATCCATTAATGTGTACAATACAGCTCTTCCATTCAAATGAGCACACACACTCAGAGTAGTTTGAACGCAGCCGTCTCAGTCAGGCGCATTTAGAAATGTGCTCATTAATGTATTTGGAACAAAGTCAAAACTCTTAATATCATAAAACGTGCCAGTTAGGATGACAAAACTGTGTCAAAGCAGGGTCATGTCAATATTTTTTTTAAATGCACCAACAGTAATTCACTGCTAAGAACTATGGATATCAAGGTTCAAGGTTCTTTATTATTCGTCACATACACAATCATACAGGGTATAATCAGTAGTGAAATGTAAGTCAGGACAGGTCCGCTCAATGAAAAGTGCAAAAAAATAAAATAACAAATAAATAAAATAAAAAATATAAAACAATGAAACATAACACAAGAGAATATATATAAATATAGGTGAGAATGAAAATAGGAACAAATAATAAAATAAAATAAGGAGTAAGATGTGCAATGAGATAAAATGTGCAATACAGTATACTGTGGATTAATAAATATTAATATAAACACGGATGTGCAAGAGGAATGTGCAAATAGGTTGTACCGGGTATGTACACATAGCAGCAATGTGGATGATGGAGAATAATGGATGTGTTTACAGTTTATTAAATTGAGTCCTGTAGATGTTATGATGTTATGTAGATGTTATGAGACTGAGTTTAAGAGCCTGATGGCCTGGGGAAGAAGCTCCTCCTCAGTCTCAGTTTTGCCATCATGCTCCTGAAGCGCTTGCCAGATTGCAGTGAAATGAAAAATGGTTACCAGGGTGATTCGAGTCCTTGATGATTTTAGCAGCTCTGCTTTTGCAGCATTTGAGGTAGATGTCCTGCAGAGAGGGGAGAGCAGACCCTGAAATGCGCTCAGCTAAGCGCACAACTCTCTGTAGAGCTTTGCAGTCCTGGTTCAAGGAATTACCATACCACACTGAGATGCACTGAGTCAGTACACTTTCTATGGCCCCTGAATAGAAAGTTTTCAGGATAGCTGGTGAGACCCTGAATTCCCTCAGCTGTCGCAGATGGTACAGTCTTTGCCTAGCTTTCTTAACCTGAGTCTGAATGCGTGTAGTCCATGTCAGGTCCTCAGAGATGTTTACACCGAGGTACTTGAAGCTGCTCACCCCTCCACAGGGGTCCCACTGATCATAAGAGGAGTGTAGGGCCGTTGCTGTCTCTTCCTGAAGTCTACAATCAGCTCTTTAGTTTTGCTCACGTTCAGAGAGAGACAGTTATCCTGGCACCATGATGTGAGTCTCTCCACCTCATGCAAGTATGCGGCCTCATCATTGTTGGAAATGAGGCCCAGAACCACAGTATCATCAGCAAATTGAATAATAGAAGTGGAGCTGTGAGAGGACACGCAGTCGTGTGTGTAGAGAGAGTAGACCAGGGGGCTCAGGACACAGCCCTGTGGGGCTCCTATGTTCAGGGTGATGGAGTTGGAGTTGGAGGTGAACTGGCCGACTTTCACCACTTGAGGTCTGGCGGTGAGGAAGTCTTGAATCCAGTCACAGAGTGAAGTATTTAGGCCGAGGTCTGAGAGTTTGACAGCTAGCTTGGTGGGAACTATAGTGTTGAAAGCTGAGCTATAGTCATTGAATAGCAGCCTGACATAGTTGCCAGTTTTGCTGTCAATGTGAGTGAGGGAGGAGTGCAGTACCTGGGAGATGGCATCATCAGTAGACCTATTTGGGCGATAGGCAAACTGAAAAGGGTCCAAAGTAGCAGGTATATGCATCTCCACAGGGCCGTTTCTAGTGATTTTGATGCCCTAGGCGAAATCCCTATTATATATATAAATATATATATATATATGTGGAAATTCAGAGCATTGTGAGTTCCACAAATCTGAACGCATTAGGTCTATTTGTAAATTGACTGCAAAGATAAAACATTTTGCAGTGTATTATCTGTGATACCATTATAGCCTCTGGATGCCTGTATAGCTTTATGTAACAATCCCTAGTTGCTAAGAAATTGTCATCACACATAAATACATTTTATTACATTTGGAAACATGTTTCGATATTATCAACTGCTACTTTTTGACTTTCTGTTTTATTACTCAATTGTTTTGTTGTTGTTGTGTCAGTTATTGCATTATTATTTCAGTCAAACCTATAACACTCTTTGTTACCCCTAACTGCATAGGCCGATAAAAGCCTAAACAGTGACATAAAGCTAATAAGAATGCAGCTACTTTCAATTGTTCTAAATGGGAACACAGCGTTTTTTAAACGCCAGGAGCATGCCGAGCGCTGAGCGTCTTTTTCGAGCTGAGCATTCGGGCATTTTTTTCTCAGTGTCGAGAGTTGAAAAATGCTCAACTTTGCATAATAAGCTGCGCATGTCACGGTCACTTTCTAGTCAACCAACCAATCACAGTGGAAGAGGGTTGGGACTACCGACTATATTACTGCTGAACAACAATGGAGAAGTTAATATTGCTTTTCTCCGTATTTATTTTCTTTACTAGATCGAATTGCCAGACTACCATAATATTATGAAAAATAATGCTTAGAGAAACATTTCATGAAAGAGTGGATGAAACGCATTTGTCTGTTTCACTTGGTCTCGAATCACGCTCACGGAAAGCGCTCGAGACACAGTAGGCTCTCTCTTCCGCAGCTTTCAACTCATTTTGTTTTTTAGCAAGAGACTGTACGTCATTCACGTTACATGATTTGATAGATTTTTACATAGAGAGGGTGACAGTATAGCTCTATGTAACAATCCCTAGTTAAAATAAATTAAAATAAATGCTCATTCATGTGTTCATAACCGATAGCCAAACTCAAAACCGAAACTAAAATTTAAGCATCTTTGAGAGCAAGGGGGCCCCCTGGTGTTATGGCCCTATGCAACTTGCGTATTCTGTGTATGGGGAGGATCGGCTCTGTGTATTGTAGGATCAGAACGAGTCAGACAAAGGAAGATTCGATCAGAACGTTGAAACATGAGGAGCCAAAATTATAGAGAGGCCCCAAGAAACCAGGACGTCGTAAATCAGATCCCTAGCTCCAGCCCGTCTGAAGAAAGCCTAACCAACAAGCATCTTTCACAAAACAGCTTGCAACATTAGAAACAAAAAGGAACATTTATTGATAATTCCAACTCAGGAAGGAGACTCAAATTTGGGGCAAGTAATCAAGACTGATGGTCAAAGAGATGTCCATCACATGTGTTCCACGATAGAAATCACGAGCTTCCTTAGATTTACTTTTCCCCCACATAGAAGACACAGACCAGACTGAAATTCCTTTTTTCACAGAACATGTACCTCTGTCCTACACAGAACTTCACAGAGACTGTCTTTTCCATATGCACCAAAAATAATCTTAAAAGGACGTATGAACAACTAATGATTTCTATGCATAACTCCATAATATGTACGTAACCCACACATTAGACTATCATGTTTTAATCACATATATGTCTTTTTAATAACTATTGAACAACTTTAAGGTTTTATATTCATGTTTGGTGTGTATGTGTGTGACAATTCTAGCTTGAAACGTTTCTTCCAATTGATTCTGTCAAATGCATCATATTCTGGTTATAGAAATCACATCCAAAAGTTTACTTTGCAAGAGCGTGTAAAGTTCGTACATGTGACTGACCAGACAACAATCTGATTTATGATGGGAGGAGAAATGAGCTAAGATCATATATAATTGGTCAAGACACCCATTACGACGGGTCTAAAAGCAGAGTTTAAAAACTCAGGACATCATCAAATCTTCCCTCTTCTCTTATAACTTTTTAGCCATGCTTTTGTCATCACTTTCTGCGTTCTTTGAGCACCATTCCAGTGTGCTTCTGCCTGCACGCCAGCTGCTACCACAATGAGAAGAAAAATCACCTAGTCTCGTTACATATTTTTATTATTTTACTTTAGTTTCTTTTCTTCCCATTGAGTTTTGTGTTCAAAAGTTAAGTTTGCCGCAAAGTCCAGCTCCGACCCGCTTCAAACTTCAACTAGCAACGGACTCTGAAACCATTCTTCAGCCAACGCCCAAGACGTCACTATGAAAGACCACTGAACTGTCAGCCAATCAGGATCCTAGGGGAACCCCATTTCTGCAACGACTACGACAAAAGGAAATCCCTTAACACAAAGGCAATGCAAGCAAGTACAAATCCAGATTTTTGCTAAGCTGGTGCATTTAATATCAATTTTAACCTTATTGAGAAAATTAATCGGAGGGTTAAATAAGTGATTGATGGTTGTTCAGGTCTATACAATTGCTGTAAACTTAGGATTTCACATTTTCATTCTCAAACTCGTCCTGTCCTCACTCTCTCTCTTTCTGCAAAATGTGAATGCGTGTGTTAGACTAGTTTTTGTCTTAGATTTATATAAATAAAGTCTTATTTATATTGAAACGAGAAGTATCTTGTGTTTTGTGCTTACAAGTTAATGTCTTCTACACATTCTATGTGTATTTATGCTTTGATTTGAATGAAAATTGCGCATCCATGTGTTGAGGCAGATACAGAAGAGCGTATGCTGCATGCATTCCGTGGGTAGTATCCAAAATGGCGCTACACTGATGAGGAGAGACAGAGAGGAGACGAATTGTTGTAAATGTTCTTTTTTTTGTCGTTATTTTTATTTTCTTTGCATTTTTTCTTGGTAGTTAATGGGACAGTCACAAGCCTCCCAGGTTTTATCTAAATTATCTTTAATTGTGTTCTGAAGACGGATGAAGCTTTTATGGGTTTGGAACGACATGTGGTTAGTGAATGACAACATTTTAATTTTGGGGTGGAGTAACACTTTAAAGGTGCCATTTGAGAGGGTGTTAATTTCTGTGCGAACCGGACGTTGTGACACCTTTTACTTAATTTCCAAATTAAACGGGATAATGATTAGAGGGCGGGGCTTGTTTTGTCCAACTGACATTATCAGAGATAAAAATACCACTTTTGAGGAAAGCAATTGTTCAGATTTTGATAAAAAATTAGGAAGAAACTTTTTTTCCCCCTGTGGATTATTAAGACTACTGTGCACTAACAAAGTAAGCAGGGCTTCAGTTTTGATTTTATGTGGGCTTTAAAGAATCCATTTGGTTACTTGTAGTGCAGTACGCCTGCATTTTTCAGGATGAACACTACATATAAAATAATGCAGAAGAATGCAAAATCCATGTTCTTTTTTCCTGTTATGGAGCCTAAGGCTGTCACACAACCAATTTTTCATTTTTCTCAGGACTCCTATTTAAATTACATCTGTCAGGTTAAAGGGCAATTTTATGCATGGTGTTTCTAAAATGCTTACTGCAGCTTTTAAATATCTGCTGTCCTAGGCCTATATTTATTTTTTAGAATGACTGCAATATGTGCATGCAAATGTACAAACATTGACTTGTGCGTGTTCACATGTAAAAAATTAACATTGCAGGTGGTGATGAATGACTGTGAAAATGCATTTCTCTGGAGAGCTCCTCGCTCCTCATCAGGAGGGAGAGGAGCTGTAGAAGATCAATGGCCTTCAGCAGTTGAAGTGATTCTCCCGTGGCTCGCCGGCTGCTTAAACCGGTCGTGTTTCCACAGAGCTGTCAGATGGAGCGAGAGGTCTCATTGTTCAGAGATGACACCGAGTGAAATCATCGATGGTCGACCTGATCCAATCCTATATGAAGAGATTAATTGCAATGGTTCATGTAGTAAACAGAGTCAAGTGCACATTTATATATTTACATATTTACATAAATATATACATAAATATATTTATAAATATAAATCTTTTGACCATGTTCTTTCATGCACTACATATGCACACATGTTTGTTTTTATTAATTGTGGGGACAATCCATAGGCGTAATGGTTTTTATAATGTACAAACTGCATTTTCTATTGCCCTACACCTAAACCTACCCCTTACATGAAACTTTGCGCAGTTTTACTTTCTCAAAAAAACTAATTCTGTATGATTTATAAGCTTCTGAAATATGGGGACATGGGGAATGGTCCTCATAAATCAACTTCTCCTTGTAATATCCATGTTATTATACAAATTAGTGTCCTCGCACACACAGACACACACACACACACACACACACACACACACACACAATGTATATCCTCCTGAGAACCATAATAATATGTTTTATGAATTTATTTTATGTTATTACATTGGTTGGAGCAATTGGGTGGGCAATATGACCAAAATCTTATATCACGATATGAAAAACGTTATATCGTGATAACAATATATAACACGATATACTGATTTTTTTTCTTTTAAAATGTTTTTATTATATTAAAATCTTTGATACCATATAATTTTCATAATCCTTGTCACAAATGTCAATATCAAACTAATACAATCCTAAAGAGAGAGAGAGAAAAAAACTCAACCTCACTGAAGATAAATTAAACAGTGATGAAATAAGAATAAAAGGATAAGAAACTAATTGCAAGCAATAGGACAAAAAAATACAATAAATAAGAAGCGCTAAGAAAACTAGGAACGGCTCCATAAACCAGCTAACACTAAGAGAATGAAAATGCAGAACAATACAGGAGACTGAACACAAAACAAACACGGAAAGGCTTGGTAAGTAGCTAATATTAGGAGAATGCTGAATGCTAAACAATACTCGGCAGAGAGGAAGAGGAAGTCCATGGTTTAAGTAGATAGATAGATAGATAGATAGATAGATAGATAGATAGATAGATAGATAGATAGATAGATAGATAGATAGATCGATAGATAGATAGATAGATAGATAGATAGATAGATAGATAGATAAACAGACAGCCAGATGGACAGACGGACAGGCGGATAAACAGATAGATAGATAGATAGATAGATAGATAGATAGATAGATAGATAGATAGATAGATAGATAGATAGATAGATAGATAGATAGATAGATAGATAGATAGATAGATAGATAATTTCGGATAATTTTTAATTACAGTATTTTATTCATCAAGATTATATATATATATATATATATTATATAGCCTATACATTGTTTAAATGAAAGCATAGACAGACAGACAGATAGATAGATCGATCGATAGATAGATAGATAGATAGATAGATAGATAGATAGATAGATAGATAGATAGATAGATAGATAGATAGATAGATAGATAGATAGATAGATAGATAGATAGATAGATAGATAGATAGATAAATAGATAGATGAGCGGATAGAGCGGATGAGCGGACAGGCGGACAGATGGACAGATAGATATTTGTAAACACAGACAGACAGACAGACAGATAGACCGATTGATGGATAGATGGATAGATGGATAGATAGACAGACAGACAGACAGACAGACGGACAGACGGATAGACGGACAGACAGATAGATAGATAGATAGATAGATAGATAGATAGATAGATAGATAGATAGATAGATAGATAGATAGATAGATAGATAGATAGATAGATAGATAGATAGATAGATAGCGTTTGTACAACATTTTACAGTTAAAATGACACTTATTTTTTACAGTGTATAACACATGTACTGAACAAAATGTAATAAGTAAAAAAAAATAAACAATGATGCCACATTTGAAATTATATAAAAAAGCATAACAAGTTTAATTACGAAGGTATTTGTGATGTAATCTCTCATGTAACGAATAGTAACTTGTTTCCTTTGACAATAGCTGACATATGTTGTGATGCTCAAACGTTGTAAGCTACTCCATCTCCATGCAGACCTTCTACAGCACCGAGACGTTTTGATAAACTCAGCTCGTATGGACTCTGGCAGAGCAGAAATTGCTTCGTGAGCGTCTCGTGCGATTGTTAAAACAGCGCGCGCTCTGTGCTTTGCTCGTCAATCACCTCAGCACCACTTCTATGGGCTCAAGGGCTTCAGCGGGAGAGCTAAATTGGCTCTAGCATCATCACCGCTGCTATCCCCGTCTTGAGATTTTTTTTTTTTGCTCGTGGTGCAGAAATCGTGGCTGTCTTCTGTCATCCTTTTCCTTTTCAAGTTTCTGGGGGCAGAAGGGAGCCACTCGCTGCGTGAATGATATGAAAAGCCTTTTAAAAGCACATTAAAATGGGAAGTTGTGTACAAAGACGCGTTCTCTCCTGGTTGGTGGAGATATCGGCAATCACAAACGTCTCTGGGAGGTATACAGAAATGTTAAACGGAGGAGGGACAGACAGAAAATGGTCTGTGTCAGACAGAAGCGTTGCGTAACAAGCTCATCAACAAAACACCTGTATAGACCTGCATCTTGAGTTGCTGAGGCCTGAAGATGTACTAGTTCAGCATGAACTCACTTCTGGATGTTTGAAAAATGATTTGTGACTAGTGTAGTTGGTCTCAAATAGCTTAATAGACTTCAGGGAGAGCTATTTGTTGGAAATTTTTCATTTTTTATGTCCTCAAGTTTAAGAAATTCAAGGTCAAAAGGTCAATTTGAAGCTTGCCAATGCAGTTAATAGTGACATTAAAAAAGGTCAATTTTTCTGACAAAATGTAAACCTTGAATGATTTTTTTAGATACAAAAGGAACAAAATATTTAATGTTTCAGAATTTTTCTTTTCACTTCCATTGTAAATGCCTTAAGGGATGAGTCATAGTGTTGATCAGCATTGCATCATTAATAGTAATCTTTATATATTTTATAGTTTTCGTGTGAATGGGCCTTTGCCTGGAATTTTCCTTTATCATTCAGATATATTGTTACATTTGGGGTTTCACGGTATTGGAATTCTCTTACGGATTTGTTTGGAGATGTACACAAAAAGAAAACCCTGCAGTAAGAAATCAACAAGAGCCTTTTGGTGCAGCCGTCAGAGCTGTTTAGAGAGCAGTACAATGATGTGATGAGGGAGTGAGAGGTTATGAAAAGAAAACTGGCTCTGGTCTCTTGACCATGGTTCTGGGGAAGCTGAAACACTGTTGTGGTGTTTCCAGTTTAATTTATTTGCTAAACACAAATCACTGTCAAAATTGTCATGTGGTTTATTTGTTATGTGATTTAAAGCTGGCTAAGCATTTTTGCTTTTGCTGCTTTTTGTCGTACTGCACACTCAAGTGTACACAAAGTGCCCAAAGTTTTTCTTTTTGCTTGCAGTGATGCCATAAGAACCATTTTGGGTTCCTCACAAAAAAACTTTCAGTGAATGGGCTGTAAAATAAAAGTCCAATCAGCTGTTAAAAGCATCACAATAGTACACAAGTAATCAATAAGTCTCCAGCACATCAAATAACATATTGTGAAGTGAAAGCTATGTGTTTGTAAAAGACAAATCCATTATTAATTCGTAATTTGCCAAAATACCAGAAAATCCATAATAACACTACCTCTGGGAAGTCCATCCGATGTTGCCCTATCACATCTAAACCCACCAACATATTAGTTCTGAACTATTTTTGCTTGCAAACAGTGTTTGATCTGTGCATATTTCTCTCCTGATTCAGAAGAAACAACTTTTTCACTGGAGAAAACATATTATGGATAAAGGGCTCCATCCATGGAAGGAGAGGTTTGAAGTTAAAACACCTTAAGATGGTTTATTACAAACATGCAGCTTTTCAATTCACAATGTAATCATTGATGGACTGGTGTTGAGTGTATTATTGTGATGTTTTTATCAGCTGTTTGAACTCTCATTCTGACGGCACCCATTCACTGCAGAGGATCCACTGGTGAGCAAGTGATGTAATGCTACATTTCTCCAAATCCATTCCAAAGAAGAAACAAGCTACATCATTTTTGGGTGAACTTTTCCATTAATGGATCATCTTTTAACCGTAGATGCCAATAAAAACCTTTGTTTTCTGTATTTGCCAAAGAGCAATATAAGATAAAATACTCTTCAACGTCTGAAGTGCTTTGTGTGCGAATGAAAGCAAAAAAGAGGAAGAGAGAGAATGAAATGACCTGAACGATCATGTGTCTCATTTGTTCGGTGGCATGTAATTCCTTCATGCTAAATTTTAATAGGATAATGTACTTCATGTCTCACAGCGCCACACTTACGGGTCTTATGAACTACCAGTCAGAGGAATACATGAATATATAACACCATGAAGCATGATGAAAAACATCATCTGCACAAATCCTCAAGGATGAACTCCTATTTTCACCTATTTTTATTCTCAAATGGAATTGGCTAGTACTGTACAATAGTACTGTACAATACATACTTTTTCTAAAAGGGAAAGGTTACTAAACATTAGTATGTCATAATTTTTCTGAGATTTGGACCGGAAGCAGCTGTGTTGCATCTGAATTATCCTTATTGTGTACACATGAATATTCAATGTGATAAAGAATTGCTTTAATTCTGATGAGCAAAAACCTTGTTCAGTAACTTATATTTATTAAATGTAAAATAATTGTATTATCAAAGAATCACAAACAATTTTGCTTTATTTTTCATGTATTATTGATTTATTGTTTATTGTTGAAGGCTTGGATATATAGTGTATTTTTTTATAACTGGTTAGTCTGATCAATATGTAGTTATTATCTGAATTATCATGTGCCCTCGAGCAAAATACACAAATATTTTTTCAATCTCGTTGATGGAATACCTCCAGACATTGCTATAAGCTCATTTGATATTGCATTGCATTATATTCAAAGGAGGTCTATATTCTTGTGGGACCAATTATTGCAGCTTACTCCAGGCCCCACAGGGGCCATAACTACAATAGCAGACTATTGTAATTGTTACATAGTGGTCACAAAGACAACTGGTGAGATTTGAACATTTATTTTTCCTTCTAGGAAATGAAATGTAACAGAAAATAGATTTGCTAGTGTTTGACAAACTACTGCAAAATCAGCATAACCACGTTTACGCTGTTGGATCTGTATATTGTATAGAGCAGCTTGACATGCAGTCGTCATCATGCACACATCTGTTTTAAATGGCTTAAAAAACAAACTTAGCCATAATAGAATATTGCAAATTCTACAATAAAATACATTTAAAGTTAAAATAAGGTTACAGAGAAACAAGTATTTATGTGGAATAAGCAAGGTCTAAATAGTTTTGAGTGGTCTCTTGAAATCATTGAATTGATAAAAGCAAATTCAGCATTTTTAGTGCTCATTGATGATTTATCTGATGAATTGCCTCAATTATGGCAGTGGAAAACACTTTAGATCATTCAACATCTACTTTATACGACACTTCTGCCCATGATCCATTGGCAACTGTCCCCTGCTTGACACATGGAACCAATTTCATTGTAGACTGATTCATCTTCATTTTTGTCCCAAACCATTCCTGACTATTATTTATGGTACATACAGTACTATGTGGTCATGTGTGTGTACCATCTCATTTTAAAGGGCAATTAAAGTTTGGTCTGCAAGCCATCTCCTGACTGCATTAATGAACACTAACTGTCTGTCTCCACAAAACTTTTCGTTGCAGTAATTAGAGCAAAATATCAGCGATCTTTAGACCGAGCTGATATTTTATTTAGGTTATGTTTCTGCTCAAAACTGCACAAATTTAGCTTGAGTTAGACAGATTTTGTTATATCACCTTTAGAGGGTTTGCAAGACTTAGCCTACAGAATGGCTAGATTGGTTTGTGATTTGTGTAAAAATAAGATGTTTTGAGTTCTAAGATAACATAAAATGAATTAGGTTATTTAAATTGAAAGGAATAATGGAATATCAAGACGATGAACAATGTTTTTGGGCATACCATCTGAAATGAATGACAGTTATAATTTGACTGTTATTCTCCAGACATTTTTAAAGCAGAATCTTTGTCTAAAATAGTATCCTTGTGCCCTCTGCTGAAAGACATTGCAACTGCATGTGAATATGTATGTCTGCTAGCTAGCTAGATAGCTGGATAGATAGATAGATGAATAGATAGATAGATGGATGGATAGATAGATGGATGGATAGATAGATAGATGGATAGATGTAAAGTTAGATTTGTCTTATATATATATATATATATATATATATATATATATATATATATATATATATATATATAAATTAAATAGTAAAAGACAGGCAAACGGGTTGATACAGGGAAGTTATTATAAATATCACAGCTCTATAATAGCAAATAGTGTAAAACAAGCTGATAGCCAGGCGTATGAGACACCAGACTCAAATATCCACCGAACTGACCAAAATAAGAGTTTTTACGCGGAGGAAGCACGTCATTGCAGGGCGGACGTGGCATGAGGGGCGGAAACGCTTGTTTGTGTTTTGGTTCTAAAGGGGAAGTTGCGAGAGAGAAAAGAAAGGAGGAGACTTGATCGGGGTTGGTAAAATTCCCACCAACCGACCCCAATAATTAGGAAAACCTCTCAAATATTGGAGCACCCGTCGTCGGAAATCAGTTCACGTAACCTGTTGGCTGACATTCAGGTAAAAAGACACCGAATGCCTCCGTTGAATGTGTCGTTTTTTGTTTTGGCGTATCCTTCTAGCTAGTTAGCCACTTTAGCTTGCTAGATTTCGTCAAAAATACGTTACAGGCCTCTTGTCCTTATCCAACTCAACTTACATAAGTCATCAAATCTGATCTCTTCCGCCTAATATATACATTATCCATGCTCTTGTTCCTTAGACGCGTGAATATATGTTTATAGTGGTATGCTTAGCTGAGGTTTATGTCGGAATGCAGTTTGGGTGCAAACAGGGAGTGAATGATGGAGTTAAAGTGAAGTTGCTTATCTACATCTTATGTAGATTATTTATATTTACATTACATTTACATTATATTGGCCGATCGCTGTGGTTTAACAGACTTGGCATCTGACATGATGTGGGCTGTCTTTGCGAGGAATAAGACGGCTTGTTCCTTGGCTTGAGGCTCAGGGATCAAGTCAAGTCACCTTTATTTATATAGCGCATTTAACAATATAAATTGTAACAAAGCACTGCACAATATCAAAATAGGGGTGTGTTGAAAAATAGAGGAATTGTTTAAGATGGGTGAACTTAAGTGTAATCAATGTCGAATTGCTCTTCTTTAGAGTTATGAAGTGCTGTGATGTTGATAAAACAGGTTTATTTTTGGGATATGATTCATGGACGGGATGACTGTGTCAACCTTCAACAGAAATCACAGGTTTGTTATTGTTAGGCCTGTCATTAAAATGAGACCACAATCTGACCAGCAGCAGTTGAGTAAAACCGCTCACAGGTGATGAGACTTTTGCAATGTCATGACTTGTTTCACAATCTGTGCTTTTTTGTTTAACTTTTAGAGTTTTGTATGTAAACCATTCGTAGACATATGCGGTTGTTATGTTTTGCGTTTTAAACCAGACACCAGGCTTGCTTTTTAAAGAGTTGGTTTATGTCCTGTTATGCAGATAGAGATCCTGTTGTTGATTTGATGCGAGTGTCAAAGCAGGTCTTGGTTTCTCTTATAGAAAGATCAGCTTATGATGCAATGCCACAGCAGCCACACGAGCATCAGGGGTCTGTTTTTATGTTCTCCTATTTCACAACAGCAGTAACTGTGCAGTTTTGACAGGGTAAGTGTTTTCCCTGCTTTTTAAGCCTTGAGGTCACTGCCACAGTGAATGTCTATCGTTTTTTTTTACCATAATTTGAGTTGATGGCTGCATCTCTGGTATTGTAGCTCAGGAATGTGAAGTCATTCCGAAGGCTGAGGTACTTAATTGGGAAGTGACATGTTTTCCCAGCTGTTGAATTGTTGGATTGGGCTAAATGAGTTTGCTTGTTTTGACTGCTTACTCTGGACATTCTGTGCTAGAACGGGTTGACATGACTACAGACATTTATTTCTGCAAGGATTTTTCAGCAATGTTAAATTATTTTCAATAAAACAATTGTTTTCAGTGTTTTTGATGGATGATTACAATCTGTAATGTCATGGAAAACTGTTGAGTATATTTTATAATTTATTTGAATATATTTTAAAATGTAAATCATTCCTGTGGTTCTGCTGATTTTTTTTTTTTTAGTCATTACTCCAGTTTTCAGTGTCGCATGCTCTTTCAAAAAGCATTTTAAAATGTTAATATGTCACATTTCTTCTTATTGTAAATTTTGAAAGAAGTTGTGCTGCTTAATATTTTTGTGGAATCCGTGATACATTGTGTTTACTTTAAAGTATTGTTCTTACTTATAGTCTCAAA
Organism: Gymnocypris eckloni scoliostomus; assembly: GCA_027564155.1. NCBI lineage: Eukaryota > Metazoa > Chordata > Actinopteri > Cypriniformes > Cyprinidae > Gymnocypris > Gymnocypris eckloni. The sequence continues at coordinate 31,420,604 of CM050421.1, forward strand.
CTACTAGCCTATACTTTTATTTTAAATGACCCCCTAGTCGTAACACTATATACACACTCACCGGCCACTTATTTAGGTACACCTGTTCAATTGCTTGGTAACACAAATGGCTAATCAGCCAATCACATGGCAGCAACTCAATGCATTTAGTAGGGCTGTAACGATACACCAAACCCACGATTCGGTTCGTATCACGATTTTTGACCCACGATTCGGTTCGTATCACGATTTTTTCGTGGGGTGGGAGAAAAAAGAAAGATTTTAAAACAATATTTTTATTAAATAACATTTTAAAAATCTTTATAAACTGAACACCAAAGAACAAGATTAACTATGCAAATTATTAACAATATAAATAGTAGGGATGTGCATTTTAAGCAAAAGTAATATTCGATAATCGCTGGGTATTATTTGATTACTATTAAAATCGCACCCCTCGTGCATGTACCCACCCACCCACGCACACACACACATACAGAGAGAGAGAAGGAGAGAAACTATTCAGGCTTTTAATCTGTAAGATAACAGTTTTATTAATTAGAGAATAGTCTATCTTAACCTGAGACAATTAATGGTCATAACTTATGATTGCTGAAACATTAATATAACATAACCGAATGAGGCATTTATTAACAGAACAGTCCGTCGATTATCAACTGCTCATAAGGTTAGGACATTTATATTTTAAAATGAGCATGAACATTCATAAAAAGACGTAACCGTTTGATTAATTAATTAATGAATATTAGGCTTAAAACATATTACGCTAAACAGAATATCATTCTTAAAACATTACAGCTAAAACATATTTTGAACAACCTGAATGACGGCACTTATTATGTGAACATTAATTTTATGTCTGTCATAACAATAACATATTTCATATAGGTTATTGATGAGCAAATCATTTATTTGAATTAGCGAGAGTTAGAGAGAGGTATGAAAGTTGCGTACATGTGCACCTGCATCTGCGCGTCTCTCTACAAGCAATGAGGCTTAGTTACTTTAAAACGATTTTACCTCATTGCAGAGAAATATAATGTTGCGAGTCAGTAGCCTATCGAAGCTATTTTACTAAGAAAAGTTCCGTGCTGTTTGTGAGGCTGCGATCTCTGATATCTGTGCAATAATGTGTGTGTGCGTCGTCTATGAAAGCAGCGTAGCCTGCATATCGTTTGGTTTAGCTGCAAACTCGAGCCCGAAGCTATCCATTAAATATTAACGCCGAAACCCGAAAGGGAAGCAGACCTCTCTTGTGAACAGCCTGAATGAGGCGCTTATTATGTGAACATTATTTTAACGTCTGTCTTTATAACAATAACTTATTTCATATATTAAATGAACATGTTCACATGCTCGGGAAGAAGACGGGAGTGCAATCTGTTCACAATTAGTCCGGGGAACTTTTAATTGAACTAGGGAATGAATATAGATCCCTGCAGTTTATCAGAATTCGCCGCCGGAGTCCGACCAGAGCCCGTGTCTTTCTCTATCTCTCCCCAACATTATAAATCTGCTTTTGCGGCCATTAAAATAGTTCCGTTTGGTTTTTAATAGCAAAGTGGTCATTAATTCGTTTAGTTTTTTTATTAATTTAATTCAGAAATATGATTGGAACATTTTATGTTTGTTAAATTCAAGTTTTTGTTTTTTTTAAATACCAAGCGACCAGCGCCAGTTTGATTAGTTTATCTTTCTCAAATAAATAAGATTAATGTCATATTTTAAGAATAAAGTATTGATTACAATAATAAAATCATGTTACATTGCGTGAAGTTAAAGTGAAAATTACACCTGTATAATCCGCCAATAAAAAATAAAGTCTGTGGCATCCAACCTGTCATTCTTCACATTTAACACGAAAAAGAGCACAAATATTTTTTACATAAATATTTATGGTTATCAATAGGGATGGGTACCGAAACTCTGTATTTAATCGGTCTCGGGGCTAAATTATAAAAGACCGAGTATCGATAAGCTCTGGCGTTAACGGTTCTGCTATCGGTACTGGAGAAATTAAGAAAACACACATACATTTATTATTGCTATATACACATTATCTTGCAAATTAT
>CM050421.1:31426996-31451996 GCA_027564155.1 Gymnocypris eckloni scoliostomus
AGAAACTAACTCAGTGAGTGGGTGAACGGTTCCTTTAATTCATCTGTTTATAGTTTATATAAAGAATCTGCTCAGAGGCTGATAAAGTGATCCTACAGCAAAACAAATTGAAACTGAGAAATACAATGAGAAAATGTCGTTTTTATTTTGCTTTTCTGAACAATAAAGATATTTGCTTGCCTGGCAACATCTTTACTGACCACAAAGACACCAATATGATGAACTGAAAATGTTTAATTATTTTAGCAGCATATTTTTAGATAACTAAATATCAAATTTTCTTGACAAAAAGGCTATAATGTAACTTCTTGACTAACACTTTCACTGAAAAATCATAGCAAAACATTACTGATGTTTATAATTTTCAACCCAATTCTGCACCAGCTGCATAACTTTGGTCTAAATTAGCACAATTCAAGATCAATGTTCAATATATCACCAATAAATAAAAAATCATGGAATAGATGCTCTTGCTGCATCATCAGGCCTTCCTGATATTATCGTAAACATATTATTCAATTTTGCAAAATACATTCGATTTTTTCTGCATTGTTTTATTAAATATTAAAAAAAGAATAACATACCTTTAAAATAATAACATTTGACTTTAAAATAGACTACTAATTATTTTTGCAGTGCTTTGACTGAATATTTTTTGTGTCCAGGGGAAAAAAACCCAAAAGAAAATATGGAAATCTTATAGAAAAAACTAAGTAGTTGGATATCTTTGAAGAAATGAGAATAAGATCATGTGAATCTGTATCACACAGCAGGTGCTAGTGTATCAGTAGAATGTGACTTTACTAGAAAAAGCCAATAGATTCATTCAGCTGATGTTTGTACAGCCTCCGTTATCCCCATTAGTGTCCACTTCAAATACATTTCCTATCAATCATTCCGGGTCATACGGAGGGATGAAGCACATAATTAACTGATCGGAGCCAGTGGCTTTAATTATCAGAGATGTGTTGAGCAACACCATTCTGATTCATTAAAAATCCAAGGATGACTGTAATCACTCCATTTACTGGGAGCAGCATTTGATCTTAAGGGTTTATATGTAGTGTATGTGATTAAAATGATATTAGTCAGTCTTTGGGCAGTAATTATTTCATAAATTTGAGAAAGAATCACACTGATGAATTATTAATCCAACATTTATCCTCATTTCACGGCAATATCTGACCAAATACTATTGAGAAGTTGACATGCACGGCTTGACGTGCTATAATGCTAAAACTATTGAAAAACAGCATTTTGTTAATTCGTTTAGATTCATTATTTAGTCTTTATGACCTCATACTAATTGTGAGATTTGTTTTGAGAGATTCTAAGGAATATTTGCATTATTTGTCAGTTTACGATTATGAAAGTATAAAAAAGGCAGCCAGTTACAGTAGCTAAAGTAAACACTTTTCTTTATATTTTATATGTATATTCATTTTAGATGTATTTGTTAGATTTTATATGTATTTTAACTAGTGGTGGGCCGTTATCGGCGTTAACGTGCTGCGTTAACGTGAGACTCTTATCGGCGATAAAAAAAATATCGCCGTTAATCTATTCTCAAAGTTGGGTTGGGAGCTGGGTCTATTCTACGCAAGCTATGATGACTTTCACCCTGATATTTTAGCGCGGATGTATACCTAGCCGAATTGCACTGTAGGGGCGGGCGAGAACGTCTTGAACTAGAGGCTCGCAGTCCGTGATGGACAGATTGTTAACGGCTGGTCTGTGTGGTAATACAATCGTGCAGGACATCCAAACGCTCATCTATCATTCATCAACCTCAAATATGGCTTTTCATCTGAAAGATGTATGTAGTAACAACTTTACATGGCCGCTCAATATGATGTTAACCTAGAGAAATGTGCGCTATTGAAGTGTTTGTGTGGAAGCGTTTGCTGCAAGACAGGCTCGGTCGTTCACTTGCTCTTAAAATCTCCGTCATTTTGGTCATACAGATAAAAGTAGCCTAATACATCTTTCGAATCTGTAAAGACTCTACGTTTATTTGTGTGCATTCAGAATAACAACGAAACGCTTTTTTAAGTAAACAGGATGCGCTTTAGGTCTCATGTGAACTTGAGCGAGAAACTTGAAACTCGAATATATCTAAAAATACAGTACATAGAAAAATATATCTATAGAGAGTGAAATGTCAACAAAAAAAAAAAAATAGAAGACGTGTGTGTTAGCATGGATGATTTACATGAAATTTAATCTGTGCAACACTGTGCATAATAAGATGGCTTTCAGTTCAATATAATAACAAAAACGACATTTTGGGCTTACTTTTAGTCATTATTTGGGTAGCACACATATTCTGAATGCCTTCGGCAGAATTCAAATGAGCCATTTTAATCTAGATTAATCTAGATTAATTCCAAAATTAATCTAGATTAATCTAGATTAAAAAAATTAATCTATGCCCACCTCTAATTTTAACATAACTTGCAACTTGCTTAAAATATGGTGGAATTACATAATTATACATAAAAATATAGAATATTGAGGCATGCATGTTCCTTGAATACACACCGTGAGATCTGAGGCACTTAAAAATGATTTTACATTTTTTTCATAGTACAATTACATATTTCAATTTAATATCTTTTGATAAACGCTCAAAACTCGTCTCATATTATAAATGCACCACAAACACAAATGACAGGAGACAGAGAAAACACCAGGCCCAGTGCATATCTCTACTTTAATTAAGAATTGACTGGGGACTCTGAAGCAGCCTCAGCTGTATCTCATCCCAATCACGCTGAACATGGAGATAAATGACATGGATTGATTTTGAATGAACAGAGACTATTCAATTTAACTGAAGCAAAGCCAATAAAAGAGATGCAACGAAATCCTAGAATTTACCAGCATATGTATATAACATTATAAACGCAGATGCATGACCGTGACGGTCCGTTCCTGGACAAGGAACTGTAAAATACGAGTAAATTATTCGAGAATGAAGTGTTGCAGAGCTTGAGCTCACTTCCGGAGCAGTTAATGTGAGGAACTGCGTCCTCTGCTGTGTTTGGAGGATAATAACCTTACACCATTCCTGATCATCTGTAGGCCTAATGTCAATCTCGTCGTAATGGATGGAGTGTCTTATTAGCCAACAGTTTTCTAGATCTATATGTGATGATATACCAAATGAAACAAACGTTGATTATAAATTCCGTTGTACATGACTTCAAACTCACTAAGCTTACGGAGTTTATCGGTTTTTAGATGTGGCGACATCTCGTGGCCGAATGACAACAAAATATCCTCAAATAGGTGCATTTTGCCAATGGATTTAGCCTTTAAAAATGATATCGAACAGAAAGAATGATACTTTAAGGCGATAACAATCACATTTATTAACGTTGACATGCCTAGATGTATATACGAATATACTTCAGTTATGCCACTCACCTGAAAAACAATTGGCGACGAATTGATGTTTCTCCCTGAAAGCCATTTGATGATCCTTGGAAAAATTATATTATTCGTTATTAGACTTCTTTAAACACTCTCCATGAATGTGTGTTTCCTCGAGTAACCCAAAATACCAATTTCTACCGCGTTATCTTTAAAAAAATCTAGTAAAAAGAAACACACCGGTTAAATTTGTAAGTTTGTCGTTGAAACGCTATAATCGTGACGTGTAACTAAGTTCAAAATACAAAGCCCGCCAAAGTCATGAGAGATCCACCAATCACCACCTTCAAATTGAAACAGGAACTGACGCAAGCATTTTGTAATGACTGTATAACATATATAACAACAATTAAAAATATATAAAACAATGATAATAATATAATGCAGATATAGATAATTACTTCATGAACCTCCCAAAAAGAGGAGTATAAACAATATTATTGCCGAGTTTATAATAATTGTACACTAAGACTAAATAGCCTATTCTTTTAATTTGAGAGGAAAACAAACAAACAAACAAAAACAAAACGTTTTCTTTACAAAATTATGGTTAAGCTATTAATTTCTCCCAAGGTATAAAAGTGTCAGCACACATTGGCTATAGTACAACCAAATGTAATTTTGTGTTTTATAGATTTAGAGGACACATGTTCAGCTATGTGCGTGGTTAATTTTGTAGTTATGATTTTACTTCAAAAACAGTTATGGTTACAGTATAGTAAAACCATGATTAATGTCGTTCCATGGTTTTACTGCAAATGTTATGGTAAAACCAGGGTTAATTATGTGGTTATATATATGTTTTACTACAAAAAACATAGTTAAACCATGGTTACTATAGTAAAAAAATGGTTAATTCACCATGGTTAATTAGACAACAGATTTATGTTAAAATGATAAATAAGGATGGAAACGAAATTTAACTGGAATCACAAAACTGACATATTACGTAAATAGACCTAAGTCAGGGAAGCGGCATATTTAGTTTTTGACAGATACAAATGATCTGTGATGGATAGAAGTACAATGTGTTCAATGGATTGTACTGATTTGAACAACATAGGCTATCGATTGTTCAGATGACAAAATATTTATAGACAAAAACGTCATAAAACAGTTTGGGAAAATGACATGTTATAGGACCTTGATACGGTGAGTGCCATTATAAAGCCAAGTCTAAATCCCTCTATAGCCTCGTTTTCATCTGTATTATTCAGGCTGGCCAAATTAAGGTATTTTGTGTATTTATCTCACCTGTTTGATTAACAATTGATTACAGTGTCCTTAAAATGTCTGCATGCCAGAATCACCAACCAACAAAATCCCAAGTTAATCCATCCATAATTGTCATCAAAATACCATAACCCATTAGAAAATCCAACTTAACCTATAGCTGTGCTTAGAATAGTAGTTGGTTCACAGCATGTCAGGTGGTGCACACAGGTATATTACCTTGATACAGCAGTTCTATGACCCTGCAGTGGTCCAGCAGGTTTTGGGAATATGGTGACGGGCCACTGAGCTAATGATCACCTTGCACTAGCTAATGAACAACTCAGTTCAGCCAGCTCTGTTTCAAAACACAATAACTGCTGTAACTAGGATTTCTTTTGCAGACAACTTTCTAATTCGCCTTTCTCTATGATATGCCTTTTAGGTACAATTTCCCTATACCCCCATATACAAAAACAAATCAATAAAAAGAAGTAGCTATTATGAGATCAAATGAATGCAATACCCTTTATATATCAATTGCACCATTGTTTTTTATTTTATCTAGTTTATTTATCTAATATTTATCTAAATTATCCAATTTCCATTTTTTTGATTGAGCCTTATTTTCTTCTTTAAAAGTTTCTGTTTTCTGCTGTCTGTGAACTTTCTGGTGTTGTTTAAACCCATTTCATGTAACACTAACTGGTGCAACATGTTGTAATATAATACTTTAATGGATGAAATTCCCCAAGTTGCTGCTGTGTAATATTTCTCTCCCCCACACAGGCACAGGCACAGGCAAATTCTTGTTTCCATTTTTTTTTCATTTGTGTAACCTATTTTCATTGCTTTTCCAAATAGTTATCATTTGATATCTGGCCAGAACTACTGAGAATTCACTGATTGCATGGATAGTCCCTCCGCTGTGACTCAGAGGTTATGTGCTTCGCTCAAGGGCACAATGGTGATAAAACAGGAATGTGATCTTAACTCACCAGTTTCTAGCACAACCACATTGGGATTGAAACTTGCATTCCTTGTGCTGGCAGCCATGGTACTCAACTATTAGACTACCTAAACTTTTCTTAAAGAGCTCACATACTTGACTTTTTTAAATAGTCGTTCATCTTACCCTGAAGTCCACTTATAATGGTAGTCTAGTTCTAGTTTTTGTGCACATGTAGTTTTTTATGTGCTAGATTAGTTCTTAACTCTCTCAAATGAAAGTGCAATAAAAGTTTGGGGTTGGTAAGAATTGTTTTTTCTTTTTGTCTCTTATGCTCACCAAGGCAGTATGTATTTGAAAAATACAATTAGTAATATTGTGAAATATTACTTACATTTAAAATAACTGATTTCTATTTGAATATTTTGTAAAAAGGAATTTATTCAGCATCATTACCCAAGTCATCAGTTTCACATGATCCTTCCGAAGTCATTTGCTGCTCAAGAAACATTTATTATTATTTTCATTTTTCACTGCTGCTTTGTGTGTGTGTGAGAGTGTGTGTGTGTGTGTGTGTGTGTGTGTGTGTGTGTGTGTGTGTGTGTGTAAACTGTGATACATTTTGTAACATCATAAATGTCTTACTGTCCCTTTTGATCAATTTAATGCATCCCTTGTTGAATAAAAGTATTATATATATATATTTTTTTTTAAGTAGGAAGGGCCCCGTGTACCACAGAAGTACTATATTCTAAATCTGGTAATAAAAGACTATAGCAGTCTATAGAGTCTATAGAGCAGTGAATACATATTCACATTTTTCTTATGAACATCTGCAGCCACAAATAACTTTTCACACAGCTTCTGGTTTCTGCTTGTGGTAGGAGGCCTATTATCACTAACTGATTGCAGATATTTCTCACAGCTGGGCTGTTTTTAATGAACGACTGGTTTAGTGGTCTGATGCAATAAAGTGTTACCTATTGTGTTACCGCACGTGGCCTACATTAGTTGGATAAAACATCTGGGAAATGACGTTTCATTTTTAGATTTACATACAGTATGTTGTGAACTATCAGCTTATGTAAAGAGAAAATGCTCACTACTTCAGTAGTAAGCACACTGTGTTGTCAAAATTGTTCCAGTTTACTTTTAAACTAACACACTTCCCAACGCACCATAAACCTTAGTGAGCATTAGGTGCTCGATATATTCACTGTCATTATGTCACTGTCAAACTAAATATGCTCGCTATATTCACTGTCATTATTATAAATGAAGAATGAGGGCATATTTCATTATGCTGCTGTACTTTATAAACAGCTATAATGAAGATGCACAAGAAATAAATAAAATGACAGCAGAAGGATATTAGTCATGGCCTGTGTTACACAGCGAAGCTTTTTATAAATACCAGCTACATTTTAATGCACGGCCTTATAATTGTGTCACATCAGTAATTGAGTCATCAGTTTGCAAATGTTTTGTGAATCAAGACCTTTGTTAGTACCCAATTCATGTTTACAATATACAAAGGAGAAAAAAGAGACAGCATAAAATACTAGTATACTATTTTCATTTTTCCAGAACATGTCCTGGTTACTAAATTGCCTAAAATGTCTGGGTTTTGGATTTGTTTTCATACTTGCTGAAGGCTAGGCCTATAAGGCATTGTACATAATCAAACACTCATGGTGTGTGAGAAGGTGGGATCTACAGAAAACGGTCAAAGCAATACAAATATGTGTACATATAACGATGAAGAAATGTCAATAGGAAAACAAAGCCACAAGCCAGACATTTTACTATCTTTCCTGGCACATGGTCACCCTACTTCCAAACTGACTACTTTTATTACACATATGCAATATTTGGTCAATCCATAATAACCTTACTATATTGCATATTTAATTTAACAAGTGCCATTATCTCAGAAATACTGTATGGTTATTTAAATATCAGAATTTTTGACATGCCGCTAAAATAATCAAGAAGGTTATAGTATTATTGTAGTATTTATTACTATTTCAATTAGCATTTATTTTTATATTTAAGAGTTTTAATTCCTAAAACAGATTATTGGAGTATTTTTTACAAGAAAATACTTCAGAATTGTGTTTAATTCAGTGTTGGTTTATTTGTAGTCAATTGGCCATTTATGAGTGAAAATTGTCTCTACACTATTTTTTTGTGCGGTTTCTCTTATTAAAAAAAAAAAAAAACCAAAAGTAAATATGAAGAGTTCAGATGCAAAAGCATCTAAGTGCCATCTAATAATTTTCTTCTAAAATGAGCATTTTCTTATGCTCATACTATGTTCTATATGTTTAGTTATTTCAATTTAACCGCAATGAAAATAACCCATTAATGTGAAATTACTGAACCTACACATACAGGAGCCTAAAGAAGAAAATGATTAGAAGGCACTTAGAGGCTTTCGCATCTGAACTCTAGCCTATATAAATATTCAGAATGAATGTCGTTAAACAGCTAAAACCACTGCGATTTTGTTGTTGTCGTTATATTGCTTTGCTCGTTGCAGTATAATGTCCACCTGGTGGCGCTGTCTCCTTTTTCCTCCGTTCGTCCTCCACCAGCCTCTGTTTTCATCAGTGCTGCCAATTTAGCTACTATTTAGCTCGATTTAGCGACTTCCCCGCCCCTTTTGAGACCTTTTCCAAAAGTTTAGGGACAAATATAGCAACTTCTTGGACAAACTACGTTCTCATCTCGCCCACTGATCTACAATCACCTTTGTATAGATCAGTGAATTGACCATTATGATGTCATCTAGTGACATTTTAGCTACTTTCAATTGAAAACAGATGTCAACACTGATTTCCATTCCCCTCTCTACATGTGCTTCCTCTCCAGTGTATCGCACCTTATATTCGCGCTTTCTTTCCCAGCCACAGAGTCAGCTCTTTAGACACAACAGAGGTCAAAGACTGAGTAAACCCGATTGAAGAACAGCCAGGAGGGACTAATGGCTCGCAGGCACTGCGCCTTCATGTCCCCATCCCCATCCTTTTACCTCACACACTGTATTTGCATTATTCCCGTCGTTCCGTCTCCCTCCTCTCTCTCTCTCTCTCTTCAGCTCGCAGTCTCGGCAGTCAGAGGTTAAACCGAGCATTATCCGTCAGCGAATGGCCCGTTTTTAATCGCTGATTACACATCATTGCTATCAACATTTAATCATGGCCCCAGTCGCATCCCCGCGCGCCCACAGCTGACTTAACAGGCTCAGACACGGAACAATCGCCACACTCAGCTTGTATCTCATCAGAGACAGAGCCTTAAGATCCAACCCATTAAGGAAAGGGCTAACGAATGCGGTGACAGGTGCTTAAGGAGGCTATGTCGTTTAAAAACAGTCGCAAGTCGCGAACCGAGCTGGAACTGCCTCATTACGACGCCGGTGCGGTACGCGAGCGCTTGAGAGGATAGATGAGCGATGTATTCATTATGTTCTCGTGAAAGCGATGTCAAGTCGTCGCGCGCAAGTGTTGAGGCCAGTTGGAATTCAATTAGAGAGAATGCTATGAAGAGTTAATGGGTATTAACAGAGAGCACGTGCTGCTAATGAATCAGCCAGCCAACAAATGTCTGACTCAAGCAGCCTACAATCGCCTGCTTCTTCAGGGCGTCGTGAGGCATACAAATGACCCGAACAGCAGAACGCAATAGTTGATGTCTTTAAAATGGAATTAGCATATTAATCAAAGACAACAGGGGACTTACTCTCATGGAGGTAATTGCATTCTCTATGGTGAATGGTTTTAAATTTCATTAAGCAATCTGGACTGGTCTTTATTGTGATGATCAAAAGTTGGGCTTTTGGAAAGAGCCAGGCAATTTTCCTCGAGAACTCGCACACACAGCCTACCCTAACAACAGTCTTCCAGCTATCTTACAAATGGGCCAAAACACTATAGGCTACCACGTCATGAAATAACATTATTTAAAAATAATTACAAAAGTGATCACAAATTACAAATACTGTTACTGATAATATATAATTTTTATATTTAATCTAATTCAATATTTTTTTAAATTTTCTTTAAGTTTAGCAATCAGTCAATTAAATAATATTAAATGAATGCCTATTTGATAAAAGTTGCATGATTATTGTTCTGTAGGTTAAAAAGGTGAAGTGTGTGTGTGTGTGTGTGTGTGCATAATTTTATTGTAACTTTATTTCACAATTTATATATTTTTATGCATTAAAAATTTTCAAACCTTTTGTCATCACCCCTTTATTTATTGTATTTAATTATATGTATATGTAGCACTTCAATAATTTTATAGTTATTTATTTTTATTTTTACACATTTTTTAAGTGTTGTGATCACCCCTATAATTATTTGAATTCTAATATATATATGTGTGTGTGTGGAACAGCCAGCTAAAGTCGTTTTTTTGTGATTTGCTTTTTTCTACAAAAAATCATCCTTCATATGCTAAAGAACATTCTGTGAAAATGTAACCTTTATATCTTTAATATTGACTGAGTAAAGTCATGCCAAAGTTTGAAATTATAGTGAAATTAATGGTTGAACTCAAACTTTGATGATTGTTTTCTCATAATTAGATTTTTAGACTTTAGCCTGGATTTCACAGAGAATATATATATATATATATATATATATATATACCGTAGTGAGTAAGTGGATTTTAAATAAATATATTCCCATATTATTTGTGTCTGATTATTAGGCTAAAATTGTGTTGGTATAAAAGAATGCAGAAATCGCATGGTTTGGTGCAGTGAAGTCACGGCTTGTACAGATCATTTGCTTTTAACTGAACATTTGCTCTCTGGAAATGTCAATCAAAACAGTTATGCTTTTCCCGTGAAACTCAAAAGGAGTTATTATCAAAATGTCAAAGTTGTTTTTCATACAATAGAAATGCATGGTGATCACTAGCACTAGAATGATAATGAAGTTAAGCTTCAAATTATCTTTTTTTAAAACAACAACAAAAACTCCAAGTAATATCCTTGCTTTAATATTTCAGAATACTTTTTATCCATTTTATGGTACAAATTATTTTAGCTATCAGATAATGACTTTAAACGAAAGTCTAAAAGGGTCCATATAATTCCTGAGTTAAACTCTTTTCAATAGAAAATAAAAATTGACCAGCTGAGTTAAGAGCAGCCTTAGGCAAAATATCTCAAATGAAATAATGTTCATTTTAAATATTTTATTTATTACTTGTGTTACGATTGCCTCCGACTTCACAGCCATGAAAAGTTCTTAAATAGCAGCAAATGTATTACCACCATCTGTCATTTATGTTAACTTTTATACGACCACTTTGGCACAGATACGTAAAGTGTACATTCAAAGGCATTAAATCATCATTTACAGGGAGTTTGATTGACAGGTGATCTGACCAATCAGAACGGCGAATCCGCCATTTCGTCCGAAATCAAACCACACAAGAGTGTTAATAGATTAATGTCGGTGGACATAAAAACTTAAAAAATTGTGTGCACTGATGTGTTTTTGCGATTGAAACAACATATCTTCTGATGTTCATTCACTGCTATAAATAGCAGTAAAGATTTGGACTGAAGCATTAGGCTACATCACGACACATGGAAGAGACACAAAACGGTAATTACTGTTTGAATTTCTTAAAAAAATGTCAACATTTGGAAGCTGAGATTTAGTTTTATACCAAAAGTAACCCGTTATATGTCTTGTCTGTCGTCAGTGTTATCTTTATTCCGCGATGTATTTCTTAAACATGCGTGAGAGCGTCATGGCGAACTAAGGGGGCGGGTCTTTGTGAAGGATGCTTGAAACGTCTTTCAAAGTCACATATCTGTTATGAGAACATCCCAAACTTTTACTCTAGTTGGTTTGTGACAAAAAAATGTGTATTACATTATGTATGATCTATAATGCACAGTCTACCGGACATATTAACAGGATCTAAAATCATCTAAATTTGTATTTACCTAAAGTCCTGCTCTTAAAGCTTAGACAGCAGGCTGATGTTTGTCTTCAGAGTCTGACATTTTCACAGTTCAGGAGTTAAACCAGATCTTGTGAAGGTCTCTCAGATGGTAAATCAATAAGCGGATGCCAAACCCTTTTTTGACATTTGGTAATATCCCACAAACTGCAGTATATTACGCTGGGATTTCAGATCAACAGTAGGATGATATAGAAGACGCCTCACAACATGAGATTTGGCTAATAGTTTATTAGACATCACAATTAACCATAAAACATAGAACAAGTTGCTTATGCATGTAAAATAATCCCAGTCGGTGAAGAAATTAGATGCAAAAATGAACATTTAAAAATAAAAAGTCACAATTCTCCCCTTTGGGTGGTCTATACGGTCAATGATTCCTTTCGTCTCAGGCAAAACAAATCTTTCAGTAAAATGGCTCAAAACAAAGTAACAAAGGCACATCTGGCTTGACGATGACAGGGCCGAGCGCAAGCAAACACATGGCATGATGACTTTGAAACTGTCTCTGATATGATTTGTGATAATGAATTATAGACATATGGCAAATAAAGTCTGTTTGTTTTGCTGGAGAGTACATTTGATGAATGACAAGAGTTGTTCAGTAACCAAAGAATCATTTTCGAGGGCCTCTATTTTGTTAAAGAGATCGTTCATTGGAAAATGGAAATTCTGCCTTCATTTATTCGAGTCCGACCTTATGTTGTACTAAACATGCATGAATGATTTCTTCTGTTGTTTTGGACTGCACTGACTTTTCATTGTATGGACAAAAACAGCTGAAACATTCGAAAAGATCATATTTTAGTATTTTCCAGAAGAAAAATGGCAAGTTTGAACATCACAAGAGTGAGTAAAAGATGGCAGAAATGTCATTTTTCGCTAAACAATCCATTTAACATTCCAGACTCCTTTGATTGTCTTTAAAAATTATAAATGGCATTAAACCTTTAATACTATTTAAAACTATACATAATGCATACAGTATGTAATGTGTATATATAAGACAGAAGCATTTAAAAAATCATACAAAAATACAGAAACTTAAATAAAACATGTAATTTAAAAAAACGAAAATCAGTTTAAAACACAAAAACCCTTCTGGATGAATGTATAACATACAATGATTGTCTAATACTGCACCATTTTAGATAATGGCGGCTGCGTGAAGACGGCCCGTTTGCGCGTGAGAATAACATAAGCGAACCCCAAATCTCATGCAGCATGCAGACGTACATTCCCTTTATCAGAAACAGTGACGAGACCACAACTCAGCTAAACCGAGACGACCGGTAAAAGATTGTCGTGTCATGTCGAGAATAAACATTTGGTGAGAATCTGTAATTTTCTGCGATGTCCAACAGGCCAGAAGATCAGGCGGCGAATGTGATCAATGGCTAATCAAGAACGAGGAGGGCTTGTTAATTCATCTAGGTGAACTGTACCGTCCATCCATCGATCGGTCTGTGTTTGTCATGGCGTCTGCACACCTATTCATCCATTCACCCATCTAAAGATCCTGCATTTTATGTGCTTTGTGAATGTGCAGGCTTCCGCTCCATGTGACCGTTAAAAAGCTGTCTGTTCGTTCCATTTATCACTTCTGTAACCTGTTAGCGAGTCTTTAGTTCGTTGCATCACTATGGTTTTGATAGGAGTTCTTTGGCACAATTACAACAATGTATTCAGACACTGACACGATGATCTATCGACAGCTTTAAGTGGATGTGCAAAGATTACATTCAAGAGTGAAAGACATGAACAGTGATAGAATTAGTTGCCATGCCATCCAAGAACCAGTGAAAAGGCCAGTGAAAAAAGCAAAAGACCATTTCATAAATTACTACTTTTTCTCATCTGTCTCTTAAAGGATTAGCTCATCCAAAAATAAACTCACTCTTATGTCTTTCAAAAGTCATATGACTTTGTTTGTCCGTGGAACACAAAAGCACATGTTTATGCTCTTTTCCATACAGGGAAAGTAAACAGTGTATATGTATTACAGTTCAGTCTGTCAGTAATAAAGTATGAACATTCTTCAAAACATCTCCTTTTGTGTTCCACATAAACTAAATCATTTGGAACTATATACATTAGATTTGAGTGATCTGTTTCTTTAAGAAGGAGGTGTGAATTTTCTCCAATTCTTAGTCAAAACTGACACTTCTTTTCGAGAAAAACTATAGAATAAGAGAGCAATAATGATAACATTGGCCAAACAGATGCGACTGAAGCGCTGTGGCCAAGAAGAAATCAGTGATACACAGTGCATTTGAATATTATTAAAGACCACGTATAATCAAAATCTGATTTTTCTGGCTTTCAATTCATGTCTGTTGACTTTGAAACTAATATATATATGTATATATATATACATTAGCGGCTAAAAGTTTGGAGTAATTATGATAAAAAAAATTTTTTTGACTGAAATCAAGGCTCAGTTTATTTATTTGATAAAAGATACAGTAAAAATAGGAATACTGTGAAATATTATTACAATGTCAAATAACTGTTTCCGGTTGTAACATTTTAAAATGTAATTTATTCCTGTGATGCAAAGCTGAATTTTCAGCATCTACAGCATTTTCAGACTACAGTCTTCAGTGTCACATGATCTTCAGAAATAATTATAATATGCCGATTTGCTGCTTAATTATTATCGGTGCTCAATTATTAATAATAGTTCTTATTATAATAAATGTTGAAAAGTTTTTGCTGCTTATGCTTAATAGTTTTGGGGAAACCATCATACGTTTTTCCAGGATTATTTAATAAATAGAAAGTTCACTTTTTTGTAACATTATACATCTGTAGAATGATAATTTATTACGGTTTCTGTAAAAAAAAATTAAGCAGCAAATAGTTTTTTTTAGCATATTAGAATGATTTCTAAAGGATCATGTGACACTAGACTGAAGTAATGATGCTGAAAATTCAGCTTTGCATCAGAAATAAATACATGTCAATACATATTAAAATAGGAAACTTACTTTAAATTGTAATAATATTCCACAGTATTACTGTTTTACTGCACTAAACAGTTTTGAATGAGAATGTCCCGTCCACAATACAGCCAGCCTTGACTAGTAACAATTCATGTGATGTAACTAAAGCCCACTGACTATTTAAAATGACTTGATGTTTTATGTTTTGACCTTCTTAAATAGGAAATATGTCAATACAGAAGAAAACTGTGCTCGTTGAGAGATTTCACAAGGTCTTTAACATTAACGTTTAGCACCAGAAGGCAGAAAATGAAACTTGCCAAACATCATATCCCCTTCAATATCTCTGTATGCATATTGTGCTTCTCATGGCCAGAACATATGGGAGCGGGGAAAGGTTGTGACAGGTGCCCACTTTTGGGAAAGCAACCAATCATGCCATGCAGATTATACAGAAACAAAATCCACACGTATCAATAAGTAAAACATCAGCATACGACTTTAGTAATACCCGTTAAAAGAAAGTTTCAGAAAGCGTACACCTTTCCATTTTGCACCCCACTGCTATTTTTAATTTCTTTACATTTTTCCTTTTTTGTTTTTTTTAACGCATATTAGATTGTCTATATATATTATTTCCTTATATTATTTACAGAACCTATTTGGTACTTTTCAAAAACGATGAACACCAAACAACCAAAGAAACAAAAATAAGAAAATAATGCATAAATCTGTTTTAGGTGATATAATTGATCAAAATGACATCAAATATAAAATATAAAAATACATTGTTGCCGTATGTAAAATACATTGCATATACCACAAGACTTTTCCCCTCATCACAGGTTAACGCACGAAACCGACGAAAGCTAAAGCTTTAAAGAGCACTACACCAAGATCGCAAAATAAAAAATACAGATCATAAAACATAAGCAACGTTTGACAGTATATGCAGTGTATTTTAAAATACTGAAAGCAATTTTTATATTTAGACCTTTCAGGAAAATTGAATGTTTTCTGACTGTTTGCGGTGTATGTTTTTCACGTAACCAGGATTAAAATATATGAAACATGGTAGCCCAAAAGTGAATAATGACCAATTCTCATGGTTTTGTTTTACCATTAATTGCTAATCAAAGTTAGCTTGATTGAAGTACTAAGAACTTGTTTTCATACATTATCAAACGTCCAAAATCCGATCTGGTTCAGGTATGGACCATCCACAAAACAATGAGAATAGGTTAAAAGGTCAGTTAGCCACGTGTGAAAGAACGTCACCAGGCCGTGTGATTTTAGATGTGTTTGTGGAATATAGCCGGCTGTGCTGTAACGGGCGTCCGCGGCTGGGCCGGACGGTGGCAGTGCAAACCGCAGGAACAGCCTTCGTCTTTAGACCAACATGGGCTTGGACACGAAACTCTCTTCACGGGATACGTTAGTATAGTCAGCTTCGACGTCATTCTGGTCCGCTGGTTCGTACGGAGGAAGGGTCTCGTCCGTCGAGTCCTTTTCAGGAGGGGGTCCTGAGCCGCCCCAGACAGTCGGGGTACTGCCGTTAGCCGGAGGGCCGGTGTTGTCATCATCTAGATCCTGAAGCACACACAAACCAAAGCATGATTTGAGCTCAAATCAATTCAGAGACCTGTGAGTGTAGTTTAGGAAAAGATTTCAGTTTGAATTACCCATAAATATGTGCGCATATGTATTTCTAGATCTTAATTTCTAAATAAATAAATGGTGTATATAATCAAAATTATTATAATATATTTTTACTTAAATGTATATAAAACGATGCAGAATTCATATTTATGAATAAATAAAAACATTTTAATATTAAACACTGTTACAAGATTCATATAAGTGAGTATATATCGTTAATAATATTTTAAGATTATTATACATAAATACATTTTGCATGAGTTCAAATCTATAGAGAACAACACAAATCATACTTCTAAATACTAAAATATATATTAGTAATATTGAGATAAAAATAAATTATACATTTTAATAATAAATAGTATTTTAATGTTTTTGATAAATAAATGTTGCATTAGTTGGAATCTGTAAAGTTTAAAGTATGATACATAATTATAAATACAAATAATAAAATATACTTTAACATTATATAAAAACAGTAAAGGGGTCATATGTGATTTCATGTTTTCCTTTGTCTTTGGTGTGTTTCAAGCTGTATATATAAGATGTATAAAGTCTCAAACCCAAAGATATATTCTTTCTTAAAGTTAAGACTCATCCACGCCTCCTAAAATGCCTCATTTAAACACGCACATGTCTACGTCACTGTGTTGGAAGATTTGCATAACACCGCCCAAATGTATACGCAAAGAAAGAAGGCGTAACTTTTATTCGTGAAGACGCTGTGTGTTTCAAAATATGGTAAGGGGCGTAACATTTCAGTCACACGCTTCAGGTATTCGGCCAATCACAACGCACTGGATAGCTGGCCAATCAGAGCACACCGCGTTTTTCAGAATGATGAGCTTTGTAAAAATCCACGTTGCATTACACCAAATACTGTTCTTTTTAGCAACGTCATATGACCCCTTTAATGTAATAATATTAAGCTTAATATTGTAAATATTGTACATAATTCATACATAATGAATAAATGTTTAATAACATTAAAATATAACAAGATTCATATTTATAAACAAATAATGTTGCATTAATTCAAATCTGTAGAGTGTAAAGTTATTTAAATGCATAATCCTTAGAAAATAAGGATAATGAATGAACAAATTAAAACCAATGAATCACATTTCCTGTAAATTAATTTCAGACAGCTCTGATCATAACAGTAGTGTTGTTAGTTTTGTCACGACACACACGTCTGGTTCAGACACATGTAACAAGCTGCACGTACACACATTCACAATTCATTACGATCACTGAGGTGCTACTAATGCTAATTTAATAGTTCCTCAATCGGTCATTAAGCATCAGTATAAGAGCAGAAGAGCACATTCTTATTTATTAGAGTTAATTGATACCGAATGAAGATTCAGCAGATAAATGGTTTGATAGATTTGACACTTCCCCTCCTGACTCACAGTGAGCCCAACTTTCATTTAAAAGTGCTAATATAGAGTGATGTTTATCTCGAGTGTGTGTGTGTGTGCACGCGTGCGTGTTTGTGTTGCTGTCTGAGCGATGAAGCAAAAGTTGTTTCTAATTATGCGAGGCGAATGCTCTCTTTTATTTCTCAGTTATAGGGTGATGCCAGTTTTAGCTCTCGTCATTTAACCTTTTTATAACGGTCTGGACGAACAAAGGGCTTTATTTTTCTTAGTGATGATCTTACAAAGAAGGTCATCTCAGTTTCACCGATCTAATAACAGTCATTCCAGCGACTGTCCCAGCCTTTATCTGCCATTCAGAATGATTTCACTGTAAAATTCTTGAACGTAACTTGTGTGGGAATATACATTACATTTTTCAGTATGAATAACCCATAAATATGTGATCATACTATATAGTATTTCTAAATAAACCACAGTTTGTAGATTTATATGTAATGAAAACAATATTGATATGACACTATTAAAATAAAAACATTTTATCATTCATGTTTATAAATACATTTATAATATTATAATGTAATATTATACTTAACATTTATAAATAAAACTGTAATACAACATTTTAATATAAATATCTCATAATTTGTATTTATAAATAAATATGAATTGTGTGAAATATTTACATTTTAATACATAAAAACAATAAAACATTTTAATAATATTAAATATGGATATTTATAAATAATATAAATACTTCATTAAGTAAATTTAACAATATTAAAACATTTAATATGATGAATAATACGGACCTTTTACTATAGAAAGATAAGTCTGTATGTATGTATGTATATGTATATACATGATTACATATCAGAGAAACAATAATCATGATTAATGACATGAATTATACACACAAGCACATAATTATTCCTCTTTTGTGTGCCTGTGTGTAATTTTATTGAAATGAAATATAATCACTAAATTCTTCCTGTCATTCCAGCTCAACTTCCCTTTGGGGTGTGGCCAACTCAATTTAAATTCACAAATTAAACAGAGCCAATTCTTAATCGCTGAATAATGTCCGCCGCTGCCGGCTAAATCACCTACAACAATAAGAGCAGGCACTTATTGAAAGCCCAAACCGAGTCCCCTGGGGATTTGATCACAAAGGTACGTGTCTCAGTCTGGCCTTCATACACAGACCCGCTGTAGTAATTGGCTTTACGGTTATCATAGTTGATGAAATAACCAGCTCATCATATTAATCCACATAAAAGACCCTTTGGCAGTGTTAGCACATGCCTCACATCGCTATGAGTCACTAGCTTTCACCGTTAGCATACGCATATAAACCGCCTGCTGCAAGATGGGGTCTTTACTAGCCACTGTGATATCAGTACACTGGTGTAAATGAGCAATGTCACATGAGTAGACGTGAGATATGGGTCTCATTCGGCCGTAGGTAATCACAGTATGCTGATATACAGTCACATCAGCCTCGTCAGAGTGTCTTTAAAAGCCATCTTTTGTGCAGAATTACTTCATTCTGCCACGGATTCAAATCTAAAGTTGACAGTTTTAACAGCTGAGCCCAAGCCTCCGTTATTAATCCCAAAACGCCACTTTAGACTAGTAACAAAGGAACATTGAGTTGCTTCATTAAAAGCTGATTGTGTTACTGTATTATGATCGAGAGATTGACTGAGCGATCATGATTACCTGCATCTGATACAGCATTCATTCTTCAGATCAATCTTATATTCTCCTCATTTCTGATGACAGCATCTTGTCTTGTTCAAAAAACTGTGCTTTAGTATTTTTCAATTTAAAAGTTTCGTCAAGTATATTCGAAACATTTTGATTAGGGATGTAACAATTACCGGTTTGACGATAAATCATGATAAAATTTCCCACGGTTAGTATTACTGTTTCATATTTTAATTATCATTAAAACCGTATTCGATTAGCACAATTTGAACATCTCATGATGAAAACATACTGTCCAGCATAAAGCACAGTTTTCAGTAACAGCAGCAGACTAGTTTCATTTTGAGTGAAAGCTGGGAGGTTTTAAAAGCGTGCTGAGGGAATTATACAAATTAATATATGAATGAATTAATTATATGAATGAACCTCTGAAGTTTCAGAAATGATTCGATGGCATTTTGTTTTCATCTTCGCTCCAAGTAATACCAAAGACTATAGAATACCCAACACATGTCACTCGTACAGTTTTGAAAGGGGAAAATGCAATGCTCAATATGGCCGCCCAATCACAGGAAGCCCCGCCTTCTGAATGAAAGAGCCAATCGCTAATCAGTAAAGTCAGCGTCACTGCAGCTGCCGTTAGAAGTCTATATATATATATATATATATTAGGGGTGCCAACGCTAAAGCATTAACGCATGCAATTAATACAAAAATTAACACGTTTTTTTACGCAAATGAATCGCATTATAAGGTTTGACCCCAACTTCTTGCCGTCATCACAGCGCAGACGGTTATCTGTCGTGTGTGATGAGGGTACAGTGAACCAGTGTTGTCAGGGTAACTGGCACAACAAGCGGGCTATTTTGAAAATACAGTCGCAGGAAAAATTACAGAGCAGCGGGTCGCGTTTTTTTTTGGGCTATTTTTATAATGTACCGCAGCCACCCAAAGTGTATAGACAGATAAAACTGAAAATAGATCCTTTTACTAATGTGTATTATACTTGGGATGTATACCTGGCCACTTAAGAACGGAGAGGCGGTTGTAACATCACAAACAACATGAGTTTCAGCAGAGCATACATGTTAAAGGCTTTTACACAGCAGAAATAAACATGATAACAGCCACAGATTATATAAGATAATACATTCAACACCTTTACAGGTAAATCCTAGTGTTTTAAATGTGTGATTAATCGATTGACAGCACTAATATATATATATAATGACATTGGTGCTTTAAATCCTTTTTGACAGGATTCACAGCTCTTCAGAGTAATGTTTCTCAGCATTGCACATCAAAGTCTGGGAAGGGGGATCTGCTCACCGTAACAGGCTCGGCAGAGGTGGTTTCGTAGTAGCTTATCTTGTAGTTATTGAGCAGCTGAGTTTCTGTCATGGCTGTGGTCTTGTCTTGTGCTTTATTCAGCTGTGTATACAAACACATGAAAACATGTGAAACAAACACATGAAATTATGATTTCAACATGCACACTTTAGGAGTTGGTTGTGGATCAGAGGATTATTTCTTGCCTTTAAGGGATTTTTTTTCATTTACTCATCCTTTAGTAATTCCAAAGACTTGTTTTATCTTCTACAGAACACAAAATACGTTTTTTTGATGAACAATGGGAAAAAACATCCCATTGTTTAGGCAAAAAACGCTAAAATATCTTATGTATTCCTCAGATGAAATCAGTCACACAGGTTTGACAGAACATGAGGTTGAGTAAATGACAGAAATATCAAGTGTTTGAAATGTCAACTTGTTCAACTACCAACTTAAAAAAAATAAAGTATTTCCTACTAACCAAGTCTGCATTTATTTGATTAAAAAATGTTTAAAAAGTAATATAAAATTTTTAAATAAGTTTTCTATTTTAAAATATTATAAAATAATTGGTGTCTGTGATGCGCAGCTGAATTTTCAGCATTATTACTCCAGTCTTCAGTGTCATATGATCCTTCAGAAATTATTATAATATCCTGATTGGCTGCTCAAGAAACATTTCGTATTATTATCAGTGACGTTAAAACACTGATAAAACAGCAGCTTAATATTTGTGTAAACAAGGATTTTTTAAAATTACCATTTTCAAAAAAAAACTAATTAAAAAGTTTGAACTTGTCAAAGGCAATATTTCGAGTGAAATAACCTCTTACTGCTTATCATAATCTTACTGCTGCTGCTATTTTCAGCAAACATGAAGAGAGATCTCATAATCACAGATTTTAGGGGTGCCGACAGCTGAATTAATCACAGATATTTAGGGAAGCCGAGATGAAAGATGTCTATGATGTACATGTTCATTTGCCTGTGTGCACACACACACACACACACACAAACATGTATGCACACACAAATTTAACTCCACCCACACACGTTCTACATTAAGCTTCAGTCAATACACATTACCCCCATGTTAACCCTTTCTTTCTTGACTGTGGCCCGAGGGCAGCATTAGGAATTCTCATTCTCTTCGCTCCGTTTGTACTTCACAATACAAATTTGTTTCAAATGCAGTCCAGTACCAACCGAGTGAAATAATCATTAACCAGAGAAAAATGCAATTATCCTATTCTGAGCAATGTGAATTTCCTCCCCATCCCAAAACTAAGCGTGTTCTTCAAAGGTTTGAATTCAAAGATCTATTTTATGGTGGTTTATGCATATACGTCTTCTCACCAGCTCTGTTTTAATTGCGGCGTGTAGCCTGGAGAATTGTAAGTAATCTCAACATTGTATAATGAAGAAAGCTCAATATGTCGGAGTTGAAAGGGAATGTCAGATGTGAGCGCTGAGAGGTGACTGATGGAGAAAGGTCCGCTCACCCTTTCTGTCGAGCTGCCAGACTTCATCGGAGGAGGCGGCTTGTGTTTCGGGGGGCCTCTGGAAAGGAGATACAACGGGATGTTTAGCTATAACCGTGGTGCGAACGCATGCTATACCGTGAACGCACCAATTAAGATGCATTGAGAAAGAGAGGTACAAAAATAGCTTGGATGTTCTAGCCAGGAAAGAAATAGAGAGCAGAAAATAGATGTTTGACATGAATGCGTTCACACTCACTCTCCGTTCGCCATGCTCTGCCGGCGTTTGTGGTACATGGTCACACCAGCGCCGATCAAACACAGGATGATTATGGCGGCAATGATTCCCCCGATAACTGGCCCCACGCTGCTGGTTGATACTGGTAAAGGTTGATCTGAAACAAGCAAGAGACACATACAACCATTTTTGTGGGTTTTCTGTTCTCTGAACATACAAACACTTATGTGACCAAATATATGAGAATGATGACTTGTGAAAAGTTGCATTTACCACCAATGTTTCTTTAGTCTGTCTGTCTATAATCTGTCTGTCTGTCTATCTATCAGCCAAGTGAGGATTTTAGACCCGATATAACTGAAGAGAATCAGTTATGAGTGTTCATATCCAGTTTGTGTTATTCGGAACCGAATTGAGGACTGAAATCAGGAACAGACAAACATACAACAACAGACAAACTGATAGAATGAACAAACGATTGTTTTTTATGTTTTCATCTAGTTATATTTATTTCAGACATAATCAGAACCACACAGAGAACTTCACAAAACTGTCCTCACCCCCAGTGTTTATTTAGCTAATACAATTTTTCTTCCAGCCACCAATAAGACTCTAGTACCTATCATCACCTGGAGACAACCTCTACAACCTCTACAGCCCTGAACATCACCGGAGTCTAGGACACGTAGATGAGCCCCAGAGACAGATCTCCAGTGAGGACCTCGTCACCTAGACATCCATCGGGAAAGACCCCTGGAACCAGTGGACCACTTACACTCTGACTTTGCTGCAGTTGGAACAAACTACTGATTCGTCTGGCCGGAGGGAAACTGCCCCCCCGACTGAGCCTGGTTTCTCCCAAGGTTTTTTCTCCATTCTGTCACCGATGGAGTTTTGGTTCCTTGCCGCTGTCGCCTCTGGCTTGCTTAGTTGGGGAATCTTCATTTACAGGGATATCATCGACTTGATTGCACAGATATTATTTAAACTGAACTGAACTGGATGATGCCATCACTAAATTCAATAATGAAATACATTCAGCAGATAATTGAGTGTTAAATCCTGTCATTTTACATTATTGACACTATTTTCCTATTTTGATATTTTGCAGTTGCTTTGTTACAATTTGTATTGTTAAAAGCGCTATATAAATAAAGGTGACTTGACTTGACTAGTACACTCAGCCTCATTTTACTATGTTTAAATATACAGATGTTCTCCCTTCAAAATCAGCACAGAAAATACAAATAAAATGTGCGCCTGGACATAGCAGACTGTTTACAGTGATTACACATATAAAGATGATGAGCGGGTCACACAGCTGCTGGTCAGCATCACACGGATCATTTCAGTAGCACGGTTCGATCCGCTTTTGGAGCATTTGGTTTCCCAAACAGCTGGTAACTACATAAAACAGGCTGTGTGACTACGATTAAGGATTACTGTAATAGGTTTATGTTGTTTGACATGCAGAGGCAGCGGATTTTAACATTTCTAAAATAAATACATATCAAATCAAGCGTTCTTGCTCTTATGTGGCAAACGTGCTCCCATAATTCACACACAGGCATTTCCAGGTTCACTGAACACCGACCCAATCTCACTATATAAAAATATAAAATCTGAATTCTGAGGAGAATAAGATAAGTGTTCATAGCAGGAAATGCATTGTCAATTGCAATTATTTATCCTGTTTGCTATACAATGCAAATTCAGACTAAATTTGAATTATGGTAGCAAACATAATGAATAATTGCGGTTCAAGTTTGAATATAAGGAAGTACAATAAAATAAATTAAAATTCAAAGTAAATCATAAAACTTTTTTATCTAGAAAAGCAAAGTTTGTCAAGACAAAGTATATATATGAACTCAGCAAAGTTATATAGGCCTTGAGAATGAAAGATTCAGTGCTGCTTGTGCTGGTAAAGGTTGATTTAAAACAATACAAGAGGCACTAAATATAATCATTGTGGGATTTTTGTTCTTTAAATGTAAGTGACCAGGCATCTGAGAATGGACACTTTGATTTACACTGTAAAACCTAACAAGTTTTCCTCATCTGTTCATATTTGTTTAAGAGATAGTCACTCAGGCCCACACAGAGAACTTCACAGAACTGGCCCATCATAGATCGACAGACAGATATCTTCTGTGGAAGGACACCTCACTTCTAAGAATGCATTACCTTTGTTAAACTGTCATTCCTTTCATTCCAATCCAACTTCCTGTGGAATGTGGCCATTTCAATTAAAATTTCAACTCATCAGTTTTGAATTTTGTACAACTCTGGTCTGGATGTTGGTTGGATGACCCCAAGCCAGATACCAACTGCACTTCGTTTAAAACCACATTTGAAAGTGGCCCAAATTGGGTGTGGAAAGTGATATTTATCCATTTTTTCTTTTCCAACACCATTGTGATGTCAACCATTAACGCCCCAGACCAGTGAACCCCTTTGAAAACTAATACACCACCACTCCTTATCTTTGCCTTTGCAGTTAGACATTTAAAGCTGGAGTGATAAGGTTCTCTGTAGTGCGGCTCAGTTTGATGAGGTATTCACAGGCAAAGCTTGCTAAGACTTGCTGCTGGGGTGGGTATGCTAAAATTAGTAAGTCCCACTGCTCTCAGAGCGACTGATGAGACAGAAGGAGAGAGAGA